>ML822893.1:4618-16408 GCA_009831015.1 Picea engelmannii
CAGAAGTTTCCTCATCTCATGGAGGAACTCAACGCAATGGGGACCATTGCTTCCTAAGGAGGGAGGATTGATCCAGGTGGATATCGGTGGCCACCCACCTTTTCCGACTCGCTCAAAATATTTTTCTGGCAATTTTGGCAATTTACTATTTTTAGCAGGTTTTAACTTCCGGGGCCATTTTGAGGGCCTAAATAAAGGTTTTTTGAGATCGAGGTTCTCAATGATAGCTGAAGGCATGATTGAGCCCCCAAAATTAATCTCCTCGATGATACCTTTCCAACGAGCTATCACACGCCTCAAACAGAGATCGTATGCAAAAGTTACGACCCCGGGAAGTTGATGTACTAACTTACCCAAACGGGGCCCACATAACTTTTGGCGCTTCATCTCCTAGGGTTAGGTTTTTGGATGTCTATGACTTTTGGAATTCTCTTCTATTGTAAAAAGGCCTCTAGAGCCTCATTGTAATCATCTTCTCACAGATGCAAGTAGCAACCACATCTCTTCTCAGAGATAAGCTACCAGCGCCCTAGCTAGTTTATTTCCATTCTGTCCGTAAGCATATTTCAGTCATTTGTTATTAATGAAATGAAGTCTTATTTCCGCTGCATCTCTACGTTTATGTGTATTTCTGTATTTCATTGTGTTCCTACATAAATCCGGATCAATATATATAGAACTTTTTATTTTCTTTTATTATAGACAAGTGTGAAGGTGACAGAGAGGGCAGAGAGCAAGGAAAGAATGGCAAGCTCTGAAAAGAGGTCGGGCGGGATTCAAAAAAGGGTTACAGGGATATTCAAGACAACTGAGTGTTGCACAATGAAATGTCATGTTTCAAAATTTTTGAGTGCAAAATGTGTAAAATGGAAGAGATCATGATGGGCAGTTGAGTGATCAGTTTGTATATTTGCGGAATTATGCCACAGTGGCTAAGTATGGAACATGAAAATTGCTAATTGCATATGTGGAAATAAGATCTTATATATAATTGCCAACTGCTAATTGCAAGGGGGTGCAGATACAAGAAACAACGACTACGAACTGAATATTTCTTCAACCTGCCAAACTGACAATTTGCTAAAGAAATTCGAACAAATGGTGAAGTATGGAAAGTGAACATACGAGCTTCAAAATGGGGTGACAATAGTTCCACTAAATATGCTAGGACCCGACAGTTAAATTGTATTTCTCGAAATTTTTCAATGAAAAAATGTGCAACACAAAAAAGGGCATGATAGGTGGACCATAATATAGAAAAACCTATGATATAAGAATGGTTGCAATTTTGAATATCTGTCAATTTGTATATACCGGAGCTCCGAATGTTGTTTGGAGGTCATGGAAAAGTAGAATTGCAATGTTGACCCGACCAACGTGCAAGTCCGCCTGCCAATTTGTATATGGCTGAACTCTAGGTGCTAGTTGTGGGATAGGGAATAGTAGACGATGAATTTAAAGAAAGGGAAAGCGGTCGCTAGAAACGCAAATGCGTGAATCCGCGAAGCTGCAGAGCAATGCATTGTCAGGAAAAAACGATTAAGTAACTAGGAAGATAAACTAGAGGGAATAAAAGAGTGGGAAAATAGAGAGGCGAAAGGCAGTTTTCGTAAGCGTGAATTGGCTTCAAAGAAGCACCATTGTTGCAAAACCATGATCTACTAATTGTCAGCAAATGCGTTGTTGAAGATTACATTTTATTGCAACGTATGCCTGCAACTATGTTCTTGATACATTATTCCATGACTGTAACATATCAACTTAACCACTAAATTTCCTTTTCTACTAATTGCCAGCAAATGCTTTGTGAAAGATTAGATTTTATTGGAATGTGTGCATGTAAATGTGTTCTTTATAAAATCTACCATCAGTGCAACATATTAACTCAAGTATTAAACTTATTGCATTATGGGTTGTAGTATTAAAACTTAATAATTAAATGTCTAGAAACAAGAATAACGATTTTGCTGCAACATTGTACATTGGTATTAGTAAACACAAGATCGAAGAAGTACGAGAGCACCGAACCATGCCAATTAGAACATGCGTTAAACCCAGAAAAAAGGCAACAACGAAGAGTGCAAGGGAATTTTTTTTAATAGAAAATCCATTTAAAATAAAAAAATAAGAAAAACACGGAGTACTGTGCATCTATGCTTAGAAATTGGACCCAGTTCTTCGGGCCAAAACATTGAAGGTATATCCAACAAACACAGGAACAGGTTCTGCAGTATGCAATATCCTTGGAGTTTTCTCGTCGGTGAATCATCCTCTGCTGAAATTAATATTTTTCAGAAGCTTTTCCTCAGAAAGAAGAAGAAAATGGTTGCAGGGCAAGTGGAATAGCCCTTAGTTGAAATCGCCTTCGCACAGTCCAAAAAAATTCAGTAGCATAGCTTGCACATGCAATTGCAGAGGCCCAAATTAGTCCATTTTGTTCAGAAGGAGATGACTAGTAGGAAAATGTGTGGCACGAGCGAGAGTTTTGGACCCGATGCCCGAAAATGTTAAAAAATATTTTTTTGGCTTGAAATATATCTCTGGGAGCATCAACATATCATATCTTTACACTGAAACTCTTCCACCCAGAACAGACTAATTTGGAACTCTGGAATTCCTACTTTTGTGGTGCAAAGTGGCTGTTGCGTTCACCGTCAGTTTCTTTTCTGAAACTCCTTTTAGTGTTGTCATGACTGTGATCACCGAGCCGGGAAGGTCTGTTCATTATGGTTGATTTCAATTTGGGAAAGGGAGTGGGAATATTCTCTACATTGTCATCATCCATTGTCATATCATCGTCCATAAGATCATCTTCTTCTAGCTCGGAATTCATGGCATCAACTTCTGTGATAGCAATGACTGCAATTGGGCAGGTTGTCTGACCAGCCATGGTTGCGATGGAATTTTTTGGCTTGAAATATATCTCTCGATGTACCAAGGGACCATATCCTTCTTTTCTCCTCGGCAGAGGGAGATGAATAGTAAGAATATGCCATGGAATAGTGGAACCTCTGGCCATTATGCCCCAATGTGTTTACTGTGTGTGGAGAGAACTACTGCCAGAAGTTATTTAGAATTTCCATTTGGTCGAGATGATGTTTGAAATGAAAATCGGGGAGGGATAATACAAGCCTCCGTAAACTATGGTTTAATGCATATCAATGGAATATCTCCTCGAGCCTTTCGTTGATCAATTAAAATTTCCAAGGTTTGTGCAGAATGAGTTGTGACCATCACAACTCACTAATTGCACAATTAGAAAAAAATTTGAACGTGGCGGTGATGGCGAAAAGAGATTAAGAATCATAAATTTCTTAAAAGCACCAACCCGTTGGAGCACAAAAAAAAAAATATTGCGTGGCCTTTGAAATCAATACTTGGAAAGGATAACATGCTTGTGGGCAAATCTTAGTTTAATTCGTACTAATGACAAATCTTCTCCAGACTTCCGGACATTAATGATAGTTTTAACGGTTGCTGTGGGATGGCTACTAGCATTAAAGCTTAGTTATTGCATATCTAGAAATAAGTACGAAGGCATTAGCAATGGCGAAACCGATTCTAAGAAATACCAAAGTATGAAAAGTGGTCGGATGAAGATCTACCCAGGGCACGTGAAGGGTCGATGGTTCTCGGCCTGGCGGGCTAAAAATTGAGCCTCTATTGTTCTGTGTCCTACAAATAGCACCTACACTTCTGCGATATACAAATTGACAGGCGGACTTGCGGGTTGGTTGGTTCAACATTGCATTTTTTTGTCCTTAGTGATTTTGTATTAATTCCATAATTAGCCACTTTTTATGATCAGGGGTTCTCGGGCTGGCGGGAAAAAAACTGGGCATCTATTATTCCACGCTCTACAAATAGCACTGATAATTCCACGATACACAAATTCAGAACTTGACTTGTGCTAAATTATTACTGTTAAATATTTTTATTGCAGAATTTAATTATATGAGAAAGTTTGCGCAATCTGGTCGGTCGAGTGATATAAAAGTATTTCCACAAACGAGAAATATAAAAAAGAGTCATTCCATACTTAGGCACTTTTTTGATCGCGGGTTGGCAGCCTCGCGGGCTGAAAAAAGAGTCTATTGTTCCGTGTCCTACAAATAGCACCCAGATTTTCATGGTATACAAATTGACAGGAGGACCTACGGGCTACTTGACTGAACATTGCATTTGATCGCGGGTTCGTGACTTGGTGGGCTAAAAATTAAGTATCTATTGTTTCGTGTTCTACAAATAACACCTACAGTTCCACGATATACAATTTACATGCGGACTTATGGACAGTTTCTATATAAAGTATGGAATGAGATTTTGTATAGCATATGTGGATCCCTCATTCCATACTTGGGCAGTTTTTGGATCGCGGGCTCGCAGTCTGGCGGGCCGTAAAGAGAGTCTCTATTGTTCTATCTCCTACAAATAGCACCCATAATTTCGCGATATACAAATTGATAATGTTCTAGAACATATGTGGATCCCTCATTCCATACTTGGGCACTTTTTGAATCGCGGGTTCGCCACCTGGCGGGCTGAAAATAAAGTATCTATTGTTTTGTGTCCTACAAATAGCACCTAGACTTCCGTGATATACAAATTCAAATGCGGACTTGTGGACATAGTCTATATAAAGTATGGAATGAGATTTTATACAACATATGCGGATCCCTCATTCCATACTTAGGCATTTTTTGGATCGTAGGCTTGCAGCCTAGAGGGCCGAAAATAGAGTCTTTATTGTTTCGTCTCCTACAAATAGCACCCATACTCACGATATACAAATTGATAGTGTTTTAGAATATATAAGGATCCCTCATTCCATACTTGAGCACTTTTTGGATCACGAGTTCGGGACCTAGTGGGATGAAAATTAAGTATCTATTGTTCCGTGTCCTACAAATAGCACCTAGAATTCCGAGATATAAAAATTGACACGTGGACTTTTGGACACATTCTCTATATAACGTATGGAATGAGATTTTATACAACATATGCAGATCCCTCATTCCATACTTAAGCAATTTTTGGATCGCGGGTTCACGGGTTGGCGCACCGAAAATAGAGTCTCTATTGTTCTGTCTCCTACAAATAGCACCCAGACTTCCGTGATATACAAATTGATAGGTGGACTCGGGCATGTTGGCTAAACATTGCACTTTTATTGTCCCGTAGCGATCTCATATGAATTTCAAATTTAGCATTTTTTTTTTATCGGGGGATCTAGGGCTAATGAGCTAGAAATTGGGCATCTATTGTTTTGCGCTTTACAAACACATTTTTCTAGAACATATGAGGATCCCTCATTCCATACTTCGACACTTTTTGGATCGCGGGTTCATGACCTGGCAGGCTGAAAATTAAGTATCTATTGTTTTGTGTCCCACAAATAGAACCCATACTTCCGTGATATACAAATTGACATGCGGACTTGTGGACATAGTCTCTAAATAAAGTATGGAATGAGATTTTATACAACATATGCAGAGATCCCGTATGAATTTCATATTTAGCAATTTTTGTGATCGGGAGCTTTGGGGCTGGCAGGATGAAAATTGGGCCTTTATTGTTTCACGCTGTACAAAAAAATTGTTCTAGAACATATGCGGATCCCTCATTCCATACTTGGGCAATTTTTGGATCGTGGGTTCATGACCTGACAGGCTGAAAATTAAGTATCTATTGATCTGTGTCCTACAAATAGCACCTAGACTTCCGTGATATACAAGTTGACACAAAGACGTGTGGACATTGTCTCTATATAAACTATGGAATGAGATTTTATACAGCATATGTGGATCCCTCATTCCATACCTAGGCAGTTTTTGGTTTGCGACCTGGTGGGCCGAAGATAGAGTCTCTATTGTTTCGTCTCCTACAAATAGCACCCAGACTTCTGCGATATACAAGTGGACAGGTGGACTTGGGTTGGTTGGCTGAACATTGTAGTTTTATTGTCCCGTAGCGATCCCGTATGAATTTCATATCTAGCGATTTTTTTTTAACATGTCTGTGGGGCTCGCGGGCTGAAAATTGGGCCTCTGTTGTTCCACGTTGTACAAACACCAGGAAAATCTCCACAATTTACAAATTGACAAAAGGACCTGTGGGTTGTGTGGCTCAACATTGTAGTTTTTGTTGTTCATTGTCCTCCGAATAGCCCTCGAAGTTCCACGATATACAGATTGACAGATGGACTTGAGGGCTGGCAGGTTCAAGTTTTCCATTGTTTACAAATATTAATCCCTATCAACTATCTAACCTATCTAAAAACATGATTTTCAATACTAAATTATTAATAAAAAAAAATTCAATTGCAGAATTTAATTAAACGAGAAAGTTTGTATAATCTGGTCGGGCGACTGATATAAAAGTTTTCCGACAAACAAGCAATACATAGTAAACATGTACTTTTAGAAAGTATGGAAAAGAGATTTTATAGAGCATATGCGGATCCCTTGTTCCATACTTGGGCACTTTTTGGATCACGGGTTCTCGGCCTGGCGGGTTGAAATTTGAACCTCTTTTGTTCGGTGTCCTACAAATATCACCCAGACTTCCGCGATATACAAATTGACAGGTGGACTTGTGGATTCCACGTCTGGCGGGTTCAAGATTGCAATTATTTAGCAATTCTCATCCTATCTAACTTCAGCTAAAAACATTGTTTTCATATACTAAAATATTAATATTAACTATTGTTATTGTACAAGTGAATTACATTAAATTATTAAAGGATGTTAAATCGCTTATTTTTAAAAAAATGAAGGAAACAAAAGATTTTTTTTGTAAAATTCTATCACTGCAAGCATAACAAGGACCGATTTGAAGGTTAAGGCCCTCTTGTTCATATGATAGCACAATTTCACTCCACACAGTATATATTTGTTGATTTCAAATTATTCCAGGATATTAATTTTACCAAGTTCATCGAATAAGAAAAAATTGCGAAAACAACGATCAATTTGAATTTTAAGAGCCTCTTGTTGGTATGATAGGACAGTTGTACTTTGCACACTATATATTCGTTGATTTCAAATAATTTCACAACAATAATTTGGCCATGTTCATCGATCAAGGAAATTTTCCAAAACAATTCACATAGTACATTTGCGTCACAGTGCCATAGAAATTATCAGGCGGATCTGCGTGCCAACTGGCAAAAAAAAATTCAATTATATTGTTCTGTGTCCTCCAAAGAAGAGATGGAGTTCCACGGTATACAAATTGACAGAAAAAAAAGATAACCAAGAACCAACCATACTTTAAACAACCCAAAAGAAAGTTCCCGAAAGGTTCCATTGAGCAGAACCCATCGACCTTTGCACCAAACAATTTGATATACAAAGAAAATACATTGGCGCATTCCTTTTCTCTTGAAACGAACATTCAATGTCTGGATGTTGAAAAAATATTACAGAGAGACATGAGGTATTTTTCGTTTCCTCCCAAAGTTTGATTTAATTTTTTTTTTGCCCTTCTTCATCCAATATGAAAAATTGCATTGTCCTCATTTAAGGTGAATTTGATTTGTATTCGAAGTTGCCGTAGCATATAGACATTGCTTGCCTTTTTCTATAGATACGTTTCATACGACAACTCTGCCAATTCAGAAAGCACATTTTGTAACAGAGGCTGCCTAACCGAACACTGCACAATTGTGTTTCCCATGGTTCAGATAACACCATTGATGCAATGTCCATAAATATATGGACATTTTTCATCGCATCACAGACAATCAATCGTATCATCACTTATCAAAGCGGAGGCAAAAGCAACGGAATGACATTTTTCACATACAGACTCAAAGGGGGTCGAGTACACATTGGCTGCAATTAAAAGACCTTCAACCTAGCAATGCAAGCAAAGGGATTAATACGTTGAACAATATAATACACAACTGCATCCCCCCCTCCCCTTTAAAACCAAAAAGAAATAGTAAACAGGTGCAGAAATTTGTTGAAGGCTATTTCTATAAGAAAAGTGAGGATGATTTTGTGGATGTATACGCACAACAATTGTAGAGCTGGTTAGTTTCTCCAGATCCTATACTATATCTTCTCACAACTCTGTTACAAACATTGCTTGGGTTTTCCGAAAGATCCTTTCTCTAGCATCCTTCTTCTTTGTTATATTTTTGAACAACATAAGTGGAATCTTCCCTCTATGCAATTGTTGTTCCATTGACGAAAACAAATCTGAATACGTATCGAACAATTGTAGCTGCAACATGGAACAATGCAATATTTGTGTAACTTATCCGACATATATGCAGACACAAAAGTTAAGAATAAAATTGAATATGAAAAGCGATACCATTGCCTTGTCGTTGTCCAACTGTCCATCTTTTATATGGAGAATGTGTTGCGACCCAAATTTTCTCACCAGTGTCACAACAGCCCCAATCATTTTGATTGGGTAAATATCAATGCTCTTTGCAAGCTCCCTGATAGTCGAGTACGGGAGGAAGCAATATTATGAACAAATAGCAGGAATTTTTTCCACAATGCTTGTTTCGTTGAGCAAAATAATTCGATCGCAATCACCACGGTCATATATTGTTTTGGGCAATACATTAAAATTTGTAATGGATATCCCATTACGCGGAATCTTTTCTGCATGTTTCCGGACAAGTTGTGGAGGAACAGTCAGTGTGACTGTCATCATGGTGTCCTTGTTTGTCATATCAACACGCATAATGGATCTACTTTTGTTTTCCTTGTCCAAGTAGGTGGTATAGACAACCATTATGTTCCCAACGAACAATTGTCCAGTTTGGTGACTATTCAAGCCCTATATTGACAGTACTTTGGATGTCACAACTCTACACCTGATGACATTTTTTGAACAGGAAAACTAAAGTGAATGGTAGTGTGCTACAAGTACACGAATAGTATTGATGAACTATGGAGCCACAATTTCACAACCACACCTCTTGGTCTGCAGAACATGCAGCACATTCGACGTTTCGCTTGGACTTGTTGATACTTCTTCCAAGTTGGAAACCATGTATTGAAAATGGCATCAGCATATCCTCCATGCCATAGATGAATATATAGCCCAGGAAATTTGTTTAGTAAACATAGTAAGAGCACATCGTATGCATATTTACCTTTGGCCTTGTCGGTCTGCTGATGTCTGGGATGACTGACTACTCATGGCCGTCTCACTAGTCCAACTTTTTCTGATGCAAGCATGTGCAGATGAACATCAGGACTAAACAAATATATGCATTGTATATTGTCCATCGGAAGGACCAAATAATCGTAAAATTGTATTCATATTAATTTTTTAACTAGAGAAATGTTTAAGAGTAAACAAGGCGTGACCGCAGGTCACCATGGCCAATCTGTATATCGCGGACCCCTGGAAGCCAGGGGAGAAATCTTCAACTTGCCAACCTGGCAACCGCAATTGATAAAGTGGGTAACTATGGAATAAGGTAGAAGCAGAACCACATATGTCAGTTTGTTAGTCCACCTACCCGCGCACGAGGGAATTTTCAGAAACCACACTAAGCAGATGAATTAGAAAACAAAAGGGATAATAGAAAATGGAAAAAGTAGAAATGGGGATAGAAGAAAGGCCCATTATTGCGAATTCATCGTTTTCAAGTCTAATATTATATGCTCCCACCTAGTTTGTATATTTAATTTATTGGCACACTTGGTATACCTTTTATAAGATTGTACCATAGAACCCTCTGCTGTTGCACAGAAGAATTTATCTTCCTGTCCAAGCAACCTATTTTTTCCAAGGCAGCAACACCGAAGATGCAATCGAGACGAAGGAAAGTTAGTATGAAAACAAACATCTAAAAGAAAAAGAAAAAGGTCGATTTACCCACCAAAGAGTCATTCGTCCTATACAAGGATTTTGTTTCTTTAAATGCAAAAATGCAACACAAACACAATGGACATAAACTAGCTTAGTATGCAGGAAGGAACGTATGTAACCAAGATAACTTACTATGTAGGAAGGAACACAACTAGTTTAACACATATACAGACCATAAATGAAATACAAAACAACGCAAGATGAAACAATAGTACAAGCATGCACCTTTCTATATCCTCTTCAGCCGATGCAGTCAAGACTCCCTCCTTTTCTCCAGCTACTCTATTTGTTTCAATGTGGGAACCCACAAAATTCAATGAACATCAATGGAAGCTGGTATTCACTGGAGAACAAGAAATATGTAGATACAACAAAACTGACTCAACAAACAGTTTACAAAGGCAGAAACATGAACCTTTGCGCTTCTCTATCCATGGTTGTAAACGTCTAGTTTTTTTTTCCCTGGCCAAAATATATTACAAGGAAGAAAATATCATGCAATTACATGGCCGTAGCTAAACGATTTTTGGTTTTCCTTGGAAATTCATCCAGATATGCCCTTTAACCATCTTCTTTATCCTCTACATAGACTATTGTGCCCATGATACAAGTTCTCAATTTTTCATGGAAAACTACCTAGACATGCTTCCAGACATGAAAATATAATCTTTAAGAATTTTGTTGCACATATCATATGTCAAGCACAACACAAATTGTATTATGCGCACACCAGTCTATGTAGAGGAGAAATAACATGTCATGTCATATCTATACATCTAACCATACATGGTCTATAAATGTAGGCTGCATACATATGCTTTATTCCAACAAAAAAAACGGATATTGTAACTTCACATGTAATCCTCCAATAATTTTGAATGCAACTATTTTCTTTCATGGCAGGACTCGAGCACCAGGAAAATCTCACAGAATTACAGATAACGACCTCTGCAAAAATGGCAAATAACACAACTGCAGATTGACTAGTGGGTGCAGGGGCTGAACACCGTAAAGCACCCCCCAAAAACAATAACAATCCAAAAAAAAAGAAAAAAGAAAAGCTCCAACCACCACCGCTGCACCCCAACCCTGCAAGGACGAATCAAAGAAAAGAAACCAGCAAGGACCAAACCAGCGAGAAAGCACGAAGAGGCCGAACTACACCCCCAGGGCCCCAAAGTGCAAACCCCAACCAAACAAATAGAACCAACAACCCAGGAACCAACGAACCAGAAAAAGCCACTGACCCAGTGAACAACATATGTATCTCCAACGATTACGAAACTGCAGCCGAAGCATAAAAGGAACCGGAAACATACAAGGAACATGCGAGTACAAATAAGCAAACATTCTTACTTGCAAACTGCAAACACTGAACAAAAGACAAGGAACACAAAATGAAATTATGGCATCAAAACTTACTCTGAAATGATGACATGTAGAAGCATAGGTCAAATCGCGAGCGAAACAACAAAAAACAACAACCGATAAACCAACGAAGAAGAACCACTCACCGAACCAGTAAACAATGTATCTAGCTTCAACGATTATGAGGATGAAATATACAATGGAAGCACTCGACAAACCAAAAAAGAAGAAGCAGACACCGAACCAGTAAACAATGTATGTAGCTTCAATGGCAGAACAAGGATGAAACATACAATGGCTATTGAACTGGCATGTACTCCGAGAACTGTATTTACATAAACATTTAAGACTCTCAGGCTGTCTAAGGACCTCGTGGTATGCAAACATTTTAAGCTTCCAGGGGTGTTGGAGGGTGTGACGTCATGTAAACATTTACGTTGTCAGGCCTATTGAGGCATCTCAGAATAAGTGTCAATAAATTTCAAGAAATATACAAAGCTTGGATATGAAAACATTTCAATATGCTTAGTACATATCAAAACTCACGGATATATTCGGGTAGCAGAAAATGCTAATACA
>ML822893.1:24445-48119 GCA_009831015.1 Picea engelmannii
GATTAGTGGATAACAACATGATACCAAGTGGTAAAATAGGAAAAGGCCTAATATTTCATTGCACGTACATTTACACAAACTCCAAATAGAAGTTGGTAACTAATCTTGGGGTTATAGAGCATTGGGAGGATGTAAAATAGGGGCAAAGCCCTATGGGGGATACTAGTGAAATTCTCACAATGAAAACAAGGAGTCTCTTGGAATTTGAAGGTAGGTGAATCAAATGAGGAGGGTATTAAAGGGAATAGATATGGAGGAAGAAAGGGAATTTAGTGAGAAAAATCAAGCTCTTAGCTTAGTTATGAAGCAACTAGTAAACTAGCTAGTTGACAGAAGTATTCCATAGCACAAAGAATCGACTAGCATTAAAGGGATTTCTCTTAATATGGAATGATGGAGACTCAAAGCATCAAATTTATCCCATATATGGATCTACACTACTCCTGAGATAAATTAGACATGAAATAATCTCAAGACGAGAGAATGACGCAAATCTCAATCGAACATGGAATCAATTCAAAGGAAATGCATTGGAGAAGGACTGATAATTATAGAGAAAGAAACAAAAAGGAGGAGACAAAGGATGTAATAACTTGTTTCCATAGTTAGAGAGTAACTCATATTGTCCCCATGTTGTTATCTATAATAAAAAATTCATTATGATTTTCTAAAGCTACAATAAACCACTTCATATAGATTCTTTAATTGTTATAAAATAAAGCATAAATACAATAAAAAAAAAGTTATTCATCAAAACATTGTACACATAATATTTATCTTAATAAATTCAATATGACAAAACAAATTAAAAACTAAGTTTTGTCCTTTTTTAGACCTTTCCTTTCAGAGAAAGGACAATAGGAAATGGCTTGTCATTTTTCCTATTAGTTTACATGGAAATTGAAATATATATATCAACTATTTACATAAGAAATTTAATTTTTTTGCTTGAGGATGTATCAAAACTTTATCTTTGCCAATAAAACTTTTGTTGGTCTTATTTGGCATCTTCCCAAGACTAACTGAACTAAATATCATATTTCCTAAGTTTCACATGAGGCTAAGCAAAAATAATCCTAATATTTTCTCATTTTGAACTTCAACAAACTTCGAAAAAAAAGTAATTCTAGGTTGATATAACATTGGTTCCAACATATCACATTAGGCCTCTAATATTTTTAATTTATTAGGTCACTTAGCGACAAATTTTCTTGCTCACTGCTTCATAAGCATTGTTGAATATATGTGTCAGTTGTTTCTCATTGACAATTGACACATATATGCATGCCTTGATGCAAGTCCAAACTCGATGACTATCAATCATGTGCTATAAACGCTTTGATGCAAGTCCAAAATTGATGCATGTCAAAGTCTCATATAGGAACCAAGTAGTGAACAAAGATTGATAGATTGAGTGGAATCAACAACATTCAAAGTAGTAGGGCCCAGTCTATCAGGCATTTTCAACCGCTCTCCCTCTCCCTGAAGCTCCATATTTGGCTTTGGATCAACCGGGAGAAACAAGGCGAAAGATGAGAATAGTGTATACATGTACCTTTTTTTTTGGTATCTTTCCTTCCCTACATCTGCATACTTTTCTCCAGAACTATATTAGAATCCATTTTAAACAAAATATAATTCTTCTTGTTGCGAATTAAGCAACATATCTTGATTTCCAAATTTCAAAAGGATAGAAAGAAAGAAATGACGTTCTTACAAATTTGTTTAAATTGAAATACGTTAAATTTTGTAAGCATCAAATGTAGCCACAAAGATAAAAACTTAGGAATTAGGTCATTAAAAACATCATCAATAATACAAAAACAATATCCCATGAAACAATGGTATTCAATTATTTATGCTACACCTAGTCAATAATGCGAGCAATTTGTTGGTTAACCTAAAACAATTGAAGTTGCAAGATGAGGTTCTTGTTTCTCACGCATGAGTAGGATTTTTCTCCTTGTCAAGGGGAGAGTTCATAGAGTTACATGTAGGGTATTTGGGTCTTGTAGTAGAGATGAAAAATTCTATATTAGGTTTGGTTCTAGAGGATGGAGCATTAGGAGCTACCAAAAAGTCCTTCAAAAAGTTGTCAAAGAATCCCCCGACAAATGGGGCGAGGATTTCGAGATGATTTAAGTCTATAGGGGGCATACAGAGACCTAAACCATAGATGGGAAAGAGATAAGTAATATCAATAAGAAGAAGCGGTTGCAAAACAACTGATTTTCCAAGACTAGCAACAATCCCAAGTACGAGGTCACCTAGCCAAGAATTAGGAACTACATTCAATGGATGCAAGACCATTCCTTAATAGAGAAATTTATGTGAAATTGGACATCTGATAAATCCTTACAACTATGGATGAAGTCCATATGGAAGGTTAAGGGGAAAATAGAACTCCTGTTGGGGTCAAAATGGTTTTTCACAACATTATTCACGGAACCAAGCGAGCGAGACAAAGAATTCAAGGAAGACCCCTATTTCTTCAACTCAAGAAGTATACATTTGCGTCTCTGAATAGAGAGGTTCACTCCTAAGAAAGAAGAATTTATAATGATCCTTTAGGGAATAGGAAATACTATTTGATACTTTGTCAAAGTTTTAGAAGTAACAAAGACGACAATGCATATTTCTTACACTAGAATTTGAGTTTATATGTTCATGTTGTTGGTGCCCTTCCAAAGTTGATAATAGTGTCTTACCAGGATGAAGGAAAAGAGGCATGAAAACTATTTCTTAGAAATTGCATCAACTATGGGTCCCCATTGGGAAGAAGTGCTAGGCTAGGATATTTAGTTACCATTTCCAATATTAAATAAAAGATGTTTTTATTTGCAAATTCATGAGATAGATTTGTATGATAGATGAATGAAATTGGTGAGGACATTGTTCAACCATGAAGGCCTTCCTCTAAATGGATTGGGGCCAATTTAATTTATGTGATAGTAGATGTGGTGGCTTTGTGCATTGTTGAGCTTCTTATCCTACTCACATGATTTTATTCTCTCATAATAGGGGTGGAATCTAGCCTATGTGTGGATTCCTTTCCCCACATTTCCTCTTAGTTTTTATCCCAAGTAGTTGAAGAGAAACATTATTGTTGATCTTGTGTGTTGATAATATTCAACCCAGTTCCTTCCTTGAAACCATGCCCTTTTGATTATAGGGTACACACTATAGGTATAGTTTTGGGTATTTCTCTTACTGTGGAGTGATCATGCCTTAGTATGTAGGAGTGAAAATGTTGTATAGGTGACTTTTTTGGGGGGGATATTCTTTTTGGGTGGCTCTATTTTCACTTGTGTTTGTGGTTCCTTACCTTTTGTATATGCAACTTCCTTATATGTGCATATATGGAATCCCTTCTGTAAATGCACATATATGGAAGCCCTTCCGTAAATTCACATATACGAAAGTGGTCGGCTTCCATATAATATGCACATATACGTAAGTGGTTTTATTTTGTATATGAACATTTAGGAAAGTCAACCACTTATGTATATGCACATATACAGAAGTGGTCGGTTTTGGTATATGCACATATACGGAAGTGGCCAGCTTCTGTATATGTGCATATACAGAAGTGTTCAACTTTCATATATGAAATTTGGTCAACTTCAATATATGCACATATATGAAAGTCAAACACTTTCGTAAATGCGCATATACGGAAGCCCTTCAAGGTATATGTGCATATACAGAAGCCGACCACTTCTGTATATGCGCATATATGGAAGTGGTCAATTTATGTATATGTGCATATACAGAATCCCTTAAGGGTATATGCGCATATACGAAAACCGCCCGCTTATGTATATCCACATATATGGAAGTCAACTTCTGTATATGCACCTATACGGAAGTTGACCACTTTCTCATATATGAAAGCATGTATATGTGTATTTACGGAAGTGGTTCACTTCTGTATATGCACATATATGGAATTTGGTTATGTATATGCGCATATATAGAAGTGGTCGGCTTTCGTATATGCACATATAGCTTGAAGGGAATTTGTATATACACATATACCCTGAATGGATTTCGTATATATGCATTAACAAAAGTGTTTGATTTCCATATATGCACATATATAGAAGTTGATTTCCATATATGCTTATATATAGAAACCAACTTCTATATATGCGCATATATAGAAGTGGTCGTCTTCCATATATGTGCATATACGAAAGTTAGTCGGCTTCTGTATATGCACATATAAGGAAGTGGTCGGCTTTCTTATATGCTCATATATGAAAGTTGGTCGAATTCCATACATGCGCATATGCGGAAGCCGACCACTTTTGTATATGCGCATATATAGAAGTTGACTTTCATATATGCGCATATACGAAATTCAACCACTTTCGTAAATGCACATATATGGAATCTGTATATGCACATTTATGGAAGTGGTCGGCTTCCTTATATGCGCATATATGGAAGTTGGCCACTTCCGTATATGTGCATATACATAAGTGGTCGACTTACATATATGCACATATATGAAAGTTGATCACTTCTATATATGCGCATATATGGAAGTCGAACACTTCTGTATATGCACATATGACCTTATGTCATAGTTCCTCAGCGTATATGCACATATATAGAAGCTGACCACTTTAGTATATGTGCATATACAAAAGTGGTTGACTTCCATATATGCACATATATAGAATTCATCTTGCATATACGTGCATATACAGAAGTTGTCTACCTCCGTATATATGCATATACGGAAGTCGACCAACTTTTGTATATGCACATATACAAAAGATGAACGCTTTCATATATGCGCATATACGGAAGTCGAAGAACTTCCATATATGCACATATACGGAAGCTAGCGGACTTTTGTATATGCACATATACAAAAGTTGATCACTTCTGTATATCCGCATATACGAAATCTGACCACTTCCATATATGTGCATATACCGAAACCAACCATTTCCGTATATGTAAATATATAGAAGTGGTCATATTTCCCATATGTGCATATACAGAATCCAACCACTTCTGTATATGCGCATATTATACAAAATCCGACCACTTTTTTATATGTGCATTTACGGAAGGACTTCCATATATATGCATTTACAAAAGGGATCCATATATGCGCATTTATGAAAATTGGTCAGCTTCCATATATGCGCATATAAGGAAGCCACATATACAAAAGGTAAGGAACCACACACGAAAATGAAAATAGAGCCACCCAAGAAGAATATACCCCCCCAAAAAGTAACCTATAAAACATTTTTAATCCTACATACTAGGGCACGATCACTCCATAGTAAGAGAAATATCCAAAATTGTACCCCGTAGTGTGTACCCTATAATCGCAAGGGGATGGTTTCAAAGAAGGAATTGTGTTGAATATTCTCAATGCACGCGGTCAACAATAATTCTTCTCTTCAACTATTTGGGATAGAAACTAAGATGAAATGTGGGGAAAGGAAGCCACACATAGACTAGATTCCACCCCTAGCATGAGAGAGAAAAATCATGTGGGTAGGATAATAAGCTCAACAATGCACAAATCCACCACATCTACTATCACATAAATGAAGTTGGACCTAATCTATTTAGAGGAAGGCCTTCATGGTTGACCAATGTCCTCACCAATTTCATTCATCTATCATACCAGTCTATTTCATGAATTTCCAAATGAAAACATCTTTTATTTAATATTGAAAATGGAAACTAAATATTCTAGAGATTTAAGCTTTCCCTAGACCCTTTTTTCAGTGAGGACCCATAGCTGATGCAATTTATAAGCAACACTTTTCATGCCTCTTTTCCTTCGTCCTAGTAAGACACTATTATTAAATTTTAGAGGGAACCAACAACATTCATATAAACATAGATTCTAGTGTAAGAAATATACCTTCCCGTGTTTGTTACTTCTGAAACTTTGACAAAGGATCCTATAGTATTTCCTATTCCCTCAAGGATCTCAGGATCCTAGAACTCCCTAGGAAAGGAGTACATCCTGATCAAGACAGGGGTCACTATAAAGTCCTCTTTCTTAGGATAAAACCTCTCTATCTAGAAGCACAAATGTAGAACTGTTGAGCTAAAGAAATAGAGTTCTTCCTCGAATACTTTGTCTCGCTCCCCAAGTTCTATGAATACTGTTGTGAAAAACCTTTTTGACCCCAACTAGAGTTTTGTTTTCCCCTTAACCTTCCATATGGAATTTATCCACAACTGTAATTCTTTATCAGATGGTCAGATTCCCATAAATTTCCCTATTAAAGAATGGTCCCACATCCATTGATTGTAATTCCCAATTCCTGTTGAGGTGACCTCGTACTTGGGATTTTCGTTGGTCTTGTCCAAATAATCGTTATATAGATATTTTTATGACTGATTTGACTTGTCTCTTTCCCATATATGTTATGGGTTTATGTCTTCCCCCTGTAGACCCCAACCATCTCGACATCCTCGCCCCGTTTTTCGGGGGACCCTTTGACAACTTCTTTGAAGGAATTTTTGGTATCTCTTAATGCTCCATCCTCTAGAACTGGACCTGATATGGAATCTGTCATCTCTACTACAAGACCCAACTACCCTACACGTAACTCTACGAACTCTCCCCTTGACATGGAGAAAAATCCTTCTTGCACGCAAGAACCAAGAACCTCAACTTGCAGCTTCAATTGTTTTAGGTTAACCAACAAATTGCTCGAGGTATTGACTAGGTGTAGCATAAACAATTGAATAACATTGTTTCATGGGATTTGTTTTGGTATTATTGATGATGTTCTGAATGACCTAATTCCTAATTTGTTATCTTTATGACTACATTTGATTCTTACATAATTTAAAGTATTTCAATTTAAACAAATTTGTAAGAAGAGAATTTCTTTCTTTCTAGCCTTTTGAAATTTGAAAATCAAGATATGTTGCTTAATTCACAACAAGAAGAATTATGTTTTGTTTAAAATGGATTCTAATATAGTTCTAGAACAAAATGTGCCAATGTAGGGAAGGAAAGATACCAAAATAATAGGTACATGTATACACTCTTCTCATATTTTTCCTTATTTCTCATAGTTGAGCCAGAGCCAAATAGGAGCTTTAGGGAGAGGGCGATCAAATGAAAATGCCTGATAGTCTGGGCCCTGCTACTTTCAACGATGTTGATTCCACTTAATCTATCAATCTTTGTTCACTACTTGGTTCCTACAAGTGACTTTGACATGATTCAATTTTGGTCTTGCATCAAAGCGTTTATAGCGCATCATATATAGTCATCAAGTTTGGCCTTGCATCAAGGAATGCATATATTTTTCAATTATCAGTGAGCAACAACTGACATAGAGATTCAACAATGCTTATGAAGAAGTGAGCAAGAACAATTGTTTCTAAGTGACCTAAGAAATTAAAAATGTTAGAAACATAATGTGATATGTTGGAACCAATGCTATAACCAATGCTATATCAACCTAGCATTACTTTGTTTTCAAAGTTTGTTGAAGTTCAAAATGAGAAAATATTAGGATTATTTTTTCTTAGCCTTTTGTGAAGCTTAGGAAATATGAAATTTATTTTGCTTAGTCTGGGGAAGAGACCAAATAAGACCAACAAAATTTTTATTAGCAAACATAAAGTTTTGATACATTAGCCTGAAAGGAAAGGTCTAAAAAAGGACAAACCTTATTTTTTACTTTGTTTTATCATATTGAATTTCTTAACATAAATATTATGTGTACAATGTTTTGATGTATAATTTTTTTTTTGTTGTATTCATGTTTTATTTTATAACGATTAAAGAATCTATATGAGGTGGTTTATTATAGTTTTAGAAAATTGGAATGAAATTTTTATTACAAATAACAACACGGGGAAAAAATGAGTTACTCTCTATCTATGTAAACAATCAATTACATCCTATGTCTTGTTCCTTTTGCTTCTTTCTCTACCATTATCACTCCTTCTGCAAGGCATTTCCTTTGAAATAATTGCATGTTCGATTGATCTTTGGTTCAAGCTCTTGTCTTGAGATTATTACATATCTAATTTGATCTCAGGACTAGTGTAGCTCCATATATGGGCTAAATTTGATGCTCTGAGTCTTCGTCATTCCATATTCAAAGAAATCACTTTAATGCTAGTGGATTATTTGTGTTATAGTATCCTTCTGTCAACCAACTATTTTATTAGTTGCTTCATAACTAAGCCAAGAGATTGATTTTTCTCACTAAAGGCCCTTTCTTCCTCCATATATAGTCCTTTTAATACCCTCCTCATTTTGTTCACCTTCCTTCAAATGCCAAGAGACTCCTTGTTTTCATTGTGAGAATTTCACTAGTAGCCCTCATAAGGATTTGCCCCATATTTTACATCTTCCCAATGCTCTATAATCCCAATATTAGTTACCAACTTCTATTTGGATTTTGTGTAATTATACGTGCAATGACATTTTAGGCATTTTCTTGTTTTACCACTTGGTAACCTGTTGTTATCCACCAATCCTTTCCTGTAATGCCCCCTTTCTTCATTTGGAGCCTTTTTCCTTGGACATGTGATTGATGTTAATTCATCAATGTTGTACATGATCCCTTCAATTCATTTTTGTTGCTTCTTTTCATTCATCCTTTTTTGGTGATATCCCAAATCCATGCAACTAATGCTTTACTGGAGTCACCCAACAATGTCATTAGGCCTTCAATGGAGCCACTTGAGCCATGGCAATGAGCCTTTGGTGGAATCACCCCAATGATGTCATCAATCCTTTCAAGTTGTTACTGTAGTGGTACTATAGAGGCTTTTGTGGAGCTTCCCCATCCTTTCCCATGAATACTTTTGTGGAGCTTCCCCATCCTTTTCCATAAATACTTTTGTGGAGCTTCCCCATCTTTGAATAAGTCCTAAAACTACTTTTGATTATCTAAGAGCTCATCTTATTTAGATGTAAGCCTCTTACGGATCATTAGATCATTTGATGTGGCATGGTTTAACTTGAATAACAATTATGAGCCGGCTTGCATTTTCAAATAGCAACCAATGATCATTATCCTCAATTACAAATTGACAACTAAGTTATGATAGATTTTGCCACTTTCAAATTTAAAATAGAGAGAGAGAGAGAGAGAGGGAGAGAAATTACTATATATAATTATTTAAAATGAATAAAAAAGTTTTCCAATCAAATTGTGTTTTAATATAACCATTATGCATATTTCTTCTAGGGAGAAAGCCTTTGACTTATAAAATCCTATAGAAAACCACCACTCTCAATTTGACCAAAAGTGTGAACAAGTCACAAGACAACCCTATAAAAATCCATAAAGAACCGCATTGTCCAGATTCAATTCACCCACTTAGGTTTTTTTATTTAAACGTCCCAATCTTATACTCAATGTCTCTTGTATAATGTCTCTTGTATAGGAACATGATTACTAAGTAGAAACATGTTTTTTTAAACTTGTGGATCCAAATGAACTTATGATATTTCCATTTCTTGTTTCTCCCAGTAAGCTTTGGAGTAACATGTTACATTTGTATGAGTTAAGAGGAATCACCACTTAAATGGTTCAAGAAAAATTCAATGAAAATGAATTAAATCATGCAACGTCGTGATATACTACAAATTATAGTTTCATATCAACTAAATCAAATAGAATTTTTTTAAATAGGTAGATAGTTGCTTTATATTTATACCAGGAATAAATCAAAACATTTATACAAATACTTGTTTAAAACCGTAAACAATGAATCATGAATGGTGTAACCAAAATCAAATAAACTAAAATATGGAAAGATGATATGCTCATTAAATCAAAAAAATTTAGGATCTGAACTGAACCATTCAACATAGCAAATAGACAACCACATTGAAATACCGAAATGTGGAGAATCGTTCTAAATAATTTAAACTTGTATTTCGGTCAAATGACTCGAGGATTTTCATGACTTTTTCTATTGCTGCTAAAAAAACATTGAATTTCATGACTTTTTCAATTTCGATCTCTGTTATTGATGTCTCTGTCAACCTTCGATTTAGAAACAACAAGTCTCGTTTATTAAGAAGCCAAAGGCATTGGATATGGTACACATGTATTTATCGAGCATGCCATAAGATGCCAAGGCAATGGCACCTACTTACATGTGGATGAGACAAATCCACATATAATATTGTCAACCATATACGTATAGAAGCCCAGAGCCACATCAGGAAGAATTACAACATCAGTTTATTGAACATTGTTAGTTATTAGTCCCTGCCATAGGTGTAGAGGGACTATAACGATCGATAAATCGTTGACCCGGTATTAGATTGTGCATTGACCAAAAATATTTCCATATTGTCTATTGTTGGAACAAGGGAAGTGGAGACATTGATTTTACTATAATAAAAAGTATCATGTTTGTCAAGATCTGATTGGACAAAGGATTGGAGGTTTTATTGTATCCTTTGTTATTCCCAATGTTAAATATCTTGACCTATCTAAGGTATTTGGTAGTATATGGTATTTTAGAATTATATATTTTATTATGCATTGGTCGACGATGGATTAATGCTAGTATTAGTTCGAATGTCTCCCTTAGCATTTTCTGTTGGGTAGAATACATTCTCTACCATATTACTATATCTAATTTTTTATTTATTGTTGTGTGCTTCGAGAGAACAGGCTTGCCACACTGCATATTTTCTTAAATGCTTGCAGGCCTACGTTCTTCGACAGTCCTGACAGTCTTAACTATTTACCTAACAACTCTGGCAATGTTAAATGATTATTGTACAGATGGGTTGCGATACAGTTTCGTTCATGGTCGACATCAGTGCTCAAGTGTTCGATCCTTGTTCAGTGCTTCGTTCCATGGTTTTGGTTCTTGTTTGATTCAACTTTGCAAAGTTGAGGTCTTGCAGTTCAATATCTTCATGGTTGTTCATTGGTTTGTTGTTTTTCAACTTTGCAAGTTGATGGACCTGTTGTTGTGGTTTGCAATTTTTGGGCTTGGGCTCTTGTCGTCCTTTGTTGACGGGTAGGTTTCCCTGTTATTGTTGTTTTTCAATGGTGGAAGTACCACCATCTTTTTCTATGCTCTTAGTTTATGTTCCTAGAAAGCATGCACCTTGCAATGCAGAAGGCTTTACGAAAAGTAGTTGGGAGCCATCAGAAGAGGGAACCATCGGGGGAGGTCTGTACGCAGGGTATTCTTTCATTCTGTGGGTGGGAACACTACATCTACCTGTTCTATTTCTGCTGAGTAAAGTTATTGTTTTATTTATTTTTTTGTTTTCTTGTCATCTACTGTGGGGACTAGGGGGGATTGAAGTTGAGAAGAAGAAGGTTCAAAGATACATACGGGAATTGGTGCCCTGCTTTGTTGTTTTTTTCTATTTTGCTACCTTTTATTTTTTTCTCCTGCTTTTCTCTGTTTTCATAGAAAGTGAAACTATGTAGAAAATAGATTCAAAGTGACAGTTGAAGAGATGAATGAGGTAATAGATGTTGAGTCGTACAAAATAGATGCACGGTCCACTGTACATGATAGCATTGACATGGTTTTGCATAGAAATGCACTTTTTAGATTGGATGCATTCTCGTATACTGTTGGGGATTTCATTTTTGATACATTCCAAGTTCTATTGCATTTCTGCTATTCATCGATCAAGCTGCGCAATGGATTGATAGATTATTTATTGATCTGTTTTAAAAATGGCGATGGCGAGGCTTTGTAGTCCTATGAATAAAAACTGGAATCTGATTTTCTTTAGCAGTTGCATGGAATACAAGATGTCACTACGTATTTTTCAAAAATGTGGTTGTTTGGATCTCCAGTTCTACCTCCGCATGAGAGGGGACTTTGGGGAGATACATTTTGTATACGATGGTTGTCTAACTGGCTGAATACATCAGTTGCCATTTGGTCATTGAAAAGAAAAACAAGATATCTGCTATTCAATAAAACTGCATCTGAAAATCCATATTACATCTTGTTCCATGATGCGAATGCCCTCACTGGCCATTATGAACCACTAGTGTACAGAAAAATGCCCATATGAAATATAGAAGGTCCTCGTATCTACTTGTCCATTATTTGCAAAGACCTTTAATCATAATGCAAAGGGATTTTGCATGGCATAGATTTCCATGGTTTACAACTGGCAACAAACGTTGTGTCTAGCTGTGGAGATAGTTCGTTCAATGCAATTTGTTGTTTGGTACCAGTAGAATTTGATGTTCAGTCGTTATGACTTTACACTGTACAGTCCTTTTGCAATGCAATTATAGGTGGCATCCAACCGGCTTTTATGTGCTTGCATCAACACATTTTCCCATATCTCGTAGAAAATATGTTGGCAGTTGGAAGTTGGCAAGAATACCTTGTGAACATGGCGTTTCCATGCGAAAAAGGGTGTATGGAGGGTTGTAGATTCTGTTTGCAATGGTTGTCTGTCATATCCAGGGTTAATATCCAGGTGTGGTTGCCCTTGCCAGATGCCACTTTCCATTCCTGGGTTATTGATTCAAATTGCGATTGAAAAATTGACATCCTTTCGTTGAAAATAGATAAAACACATATCCATTATGAACCTTTTCTTGCATATATCGGTAGTTCAGGGTTGATTTTCCATGCCACCCAAACGACATCGAATTTTCATACTCGTGGAATGCTTTTTTGTGAAAATGAAATTCCTCCCAGTTGCGATATCGGTAGACAAGGCTTGAACAAAAAAAACATGCATAAAATTCATGATAGTTGTGATGAGGCCATAGATGGCTTAGACAAAAAACATAGAGAAAGTTATCACAATTTGAAAAAAATTATTCGTCAAATTTTCCCAACTTCTGATAAGGTCATAGAAACCTTGAACAAAAAATGTAAAGTAGTTTCTCAGAAACTGGGTGAAAGTAAAATCCATCCCAGTTGCCACCAGCTCATCCTGCCCTTGGGCAAGAAACGTAGACTAAGTTACCACAACTTGAAAAAGGTCTTGTGCGAGAGAAAAAAATACATTGCTACACTTCCTTTTAGAAAGAAACTCACATATGACAATGTAAAGAAATTTGTTCGTGCAGAACAAAGCATAAACAAGTGCGATTGCATATCCGATAATGGTGATGTAACTATACGAGTTCGTGATCTACAAGCAACACCATGCAGCAGTAGCAATGAAAACCAGGAAACTATTTCTACAAATACTTCCTTACGAAATAAAAATGCAAGACATAACTACATGAAACAAATTAAAGACACTCCTTCCATTGTGTAATGTTCCCGACCATCAACCCCATGGTCGGGTCAACATTACTACGCGGAAAAACACTACTGTAACATATTATGCATTCTTATGAAATACAATTTCTTAATTACAGTTAAACACAACGTAAGCACATTGATATCGTTAGCATACATAATCCATGGAATTAACAATAATTCACAAATACAACAGAATACATGTAAACATTGCTAGAATCACAGACATGCATATTTAATCGAAATTATATGCATGTATATACTTATCTTTTAGACTGGATGTAATTCACCAACTGCGTGTAGACCTCCAATGAACCTCCTAGCCTTATACCGTGCTGCTCATCACTCTTATAAGTAGGTCACCCTTGAGCTGGGAATAAGCTCCACCGGGTAGGGATTCCTAGGCTAGGCAGGGAATACAGGAAGACACACAGTCATAGGAGAAGGAGTCTCTCCCAGGAGCCACTTATGCCCACTACCCACAGACTGTCATTCCCCACATGTCTGTCCCACCCCAGGAGTATACACCTTCACTGTCACCAAGATAGTTCATCGATTGCTAACCTCCCTTCCCTTGGGCTTCAGTAACAGACTGGACCAGAAGTCGTCGAGCTCTGTGGAAGCTATAGGAATCCTTCCAGGAGTTCTCACTTCCTCCGTGCACTCTCTCACCTAGAGAGAGTCACTCAGAGACTGGATAACCTGCCTCTTCAACAACAATCACCTCCCTCACACTGGCCAGCAAGCCACACATAGTCCAACACTGCGTGGCCACAACAGTCAATTGGGAAAATGGGTATGGGCACCCGAAACATAAATGATCAGCGCTAAATCATAGCACGGCTCTGTGATTACAGGATGCATTAAGCTTTCTGGCAAGCAACACAAGATGCACAACTCAACAATTACGGAACATTCAGTTCTCCCAACCAACAATAAGGAACATACTCACCTCTCTAGTTTCAGAGATGCGTAAGGTGTACAGAGGTTCAATCACAGAGGCCAAACACGTACAGATGGAGGATGGAGGAATTGGAAGGTTGAACCTCAGATTCGATGGTTGGAGAAATTCCCCCCCACTCCTACGCAATAGTCGACGGAATGGCAAGAGAACCCCCAACACAGTTCATTTCCTAGGTTAAATCGCATGCTCCTGGGTCGACACATGCCGCCCATGAAGCTGCATGCATCCCTCCCCAAGAACTTAGGACAAAACATAGATTTCACATGGATTTTGGGATAATATTAAAATATTATTCTCAAGGACATAAGCCCCTAGGCTTAGCCCCTGAGCTCCACACTTAGCCTCTCTTTCCATCCTTCCAGCCCCCAATCCCTTACCCAGGTTTTTTGGAAGCTTAGTCCCCCATCACTCATTCATCATGGTCGGTCCACATGTAGAGATGTTTTGTATTAATACTGTGCATAATTACATGTACACAAATTAGGCTCCTGTCCTTCAACACTTAGTCTCCCTGGCCTAATAACACATAAGCCCACTAGCTTATATAACTTGGCTCACCAGCCTTATAAACTTGAATCAAAGTTCATAAACAAGTTTTATACTTCATAGACATGATTTACAATAGGGTTCGGCCTTGGGGACATTACAATCCCCTCCCCTTATTTTTGCACCATCCTCAGTGCAACTTTACACTGCATCTGCACGCTTTTCAAAATTTTCAAAAAGATGTGGGTACTCTGCTCGCATAACATATTCATTCTCCCATGTCGTGTCCTCATGACCATACCAGGTCCACTGGACCTTTACAAGCCCTATGGCTCGATTTCAGAGTTGTTTGTTTTTCCTGTCCAATATGCGCACAGGATGCACTTGCAGGACACCTTCTTGCTCCACTTGGATCACATTCCAATCAATTACATGATTAGCATCAGGCATATAATTTTTAAGAAATGAAACATGAAACACATTATGTACAGTCATGGATGCAGGTAATGCAAGCATATATGCAACTGGCCCAATCCTTTCTAGGATTTCAAATGGCCCACAAAATATGGCTGCCAACTTGGCGCAACTTCCCAGCTTAAGGGAACTCCTGTTAGCTTTCACTTTCAGGAAAACATGATCACCCACTTTGAACTCTCTGTGGGTTCTGTTCTTATCAGCATAACTTTTCTTCCTGTCCTGGGCAGCTTTCAAATTCTGCTTAATTTTTATCATTTGGTCCTCCATCTCCTTAAGCAACTCTGGCCCAACTACTGTTCTATCAGCTGGATTATCCCAACTCACTAGAGTATTGCACTTTCTTCCATAAAGTGCTTCAAATGGGATCATATTCAAGGATGCATGATACCCATTGTTGTAGGCAAATTCTACCAAGTGTAGGTATTCTTCCCATCTTGATGGTTTGTCCATCACATACATTCTCAGTATGTCTTCTATTACTCTATTCACCCTCTCTGTCTATCCATCAGACTTAGGGTGATAAGTTGTACTAAAGTTCAGATTCGTTCCGAATCCTTTGAACAATCCTTTCCAGAAATTCGAGGTGAATTTCGGGTCTCTGTTGGACACAATCGTTTTAGGAATTTCGTGCAATCGTGCCACTTCCTTTATGAAAATATCAACAACATCTGCTGCCTTGTGAGTAGTTTTCAGTGGAATAAAATGGTTAGCTTTTGTAAGCTTTTCCACCACCACCATGATTGAATCATGCAGCTTGCCTGTTTGGGGCAATCCCGTAATAAAATCCATCGTTACTACTTCCCACTTCCACTCAGGAATGGGTAAAGGTTGCAGCAACCCTGCTGGGTGCCTATGCTCAGCTTTAACTTTCTGGCACTCCATAGATCTAGCGATGTATTCAGCGATCTCTCTCTTCATACCCAACCAAAATTAATGGCTCTTGACCACTGCTACTATTTTCTGATATCCAGGGTGCCCTGCATAAGGCACATTATGCATCTCCTACAAAATCATCTGTTTCAAGCACTGGACATTGGGTACAAAAATTTTGTTCTTGTACAACAATATTCCATCTGTTTCCAATTTAAAAATTTCCATATTCTATGGCATCTTACCCTGCTGTAGCTTGGCTACCAATTCTCTGTACTACAAATATGCATTTGCAGCCTCCATAATTCTTCTTTTAATATCAGTCTGATACATGCTAATGGCTATAGCATGTAATTCATGCACCCTCCTGCTGAGTACATCAACCAATTGATTCTCCTTTCCTTTGATATGCTTGATCTCAAAGTCGTACTCAAACAGAAATTCCAGCCACCTACTTTGTCTAGCATTTAAGGCTGGTTGATCAAACAAATATTTCAGACCGTTATGGTTTGTTCTAAGTTCAAACCTCCTTCCCATGAGGTAATGACTCCATTTATTTAGAGCATGAACTATGGCTGCCAACTCCAAGTCATGGATTGCATAGTTCTTCTTCTGCTCTTTTAATTTCCTGGACTCATAACAGATTACGAATCTGTTTTGACTGAGGACCCCTCCCAGTCCTTCTTTGCATCAGTGCATACTATGAAATCTGCATTTGGATCTGCAATCCTCAGGATTGGAGCATTGGTTAACATCTGCTTCAATCTCTGGAAACTTTCCTCACATCCCTCTGTCCAGTGAAACTTCTTCCCCTTTCTTTGCAAGGAAGTGATAGGGTGAGCTATCTTGGAAAACCCTGTGATGAACCTTCTATAATAACCATCCAATCCCATGAAGGATCTAACTTCCGTTACGTTCCTTGGTGCTGACCATTCTCTAATGGATTCAATTTTCTCAGGGTCTACCGTTATCCCATCCTTCGAGATAATATGTCCCAAGTAATGGATCTGCTCTTGATAAAACGAGCACTTGCTCAGCTTGGCATACAGTTGGTGCTCTCTTAGCACCTGCAACACCATCCTCAGATGTTTCTCATGTTCTTCTTCGGTCCTGGAATACACCAGAATGTCATCCAGGAAGACGATGACAAACTTGTCTAAATAGTCCCTGAATACTCCATTCATCAAGCTCATAAAAACAACGGGTGCATTTGGTAGTCCAAACGGCACCACTGTGAACTCATAATGACCATACCTTGTTCTAAAGGCAGTCTTGTTGATGTCTTCATCTTTTATTCTTACTTGGTGATATCCTGATCTTAGATCTATTTTTGAAAAGAGCTTTGCATCCTTCAACTGATCGAAGAGATCATCAATCCTTGGCAGAGGATACTTGTTCTTCACCGTTACTTTGTTCAATTGCCTGAAATCAATGCACAATCTTAGTGTTCCGTCCTTCTTCTTTACGAATAGGAACGAGGCACCCCAAGGAGACATGCTTGGGCATATATATCGCTTCTTCATAAGTTATTCAAATTGCAGCTGCAACTCTTCTAGTTCTTGTGCACTCATCCTATACAGAGCCTTTGACACTGAAGTTGCTTCAGGCATCAAGTTCATAGAGAAATTGATATCCCTTTTTGGAGGTAGTCTAGGTACTTCCTGGAATACATCTTTGAACTCTTTAAGTACCTCATGATTCTCAATACTTGACACCTTATCCTTAGGAATTTCCCCCACATGGGTTGCAAATAATTGGCAGCCTTTTCTATAGCACTTCTTCAGCTACATTGTTGATATTTATCTAATAGTAACAACTCTAGGAATTCCTTGGAAGGCTCTCTGATTCCCTTCTTCATCTAAGCAAGTGAATGCCTTGTTCTAGTAGTCCAAGATGGCATGGTGTTGTTCCAACCAGTTCATCCCAATTAGACAATCATAAGAGCCTAACGAAAGAATGTTCAAATCGGCCTTCGTGCTCAGTCCATTCATGTCTATAGGACAGGACTTGACTAACTCTGTGACTTTCCTCTTGGTTCTTATAGTTAGCTGCACTAACCAAGACTTTTCATGTTTGATTCTTATCAAATGCAAACTTTCTACCAATCTAGGGTCTATATAACTATGGCTAGCCCTTGAATCAACTAAAATAGTAAATGGTTGGCTTTTTATCATACCTTGTAATTCAATCATGTGTGACTAATACTCAGCTTGCTTGTTTTCTAGGGATGCGTAGATCCTTGGAATTCTACTGCCCATGTCCTCCACTATTTCAGCCTACTGAACATTGTGGAGAACTCTTACTTTATCATTTCTATGGGGGAAATCCCTGTACCTATGGTTTTCTTTACAACCCCAACATTCCATAGGTGGCGGCCTTGACATTTTCCCACCCACTTCAACCTTCCTGGGCTCTCTAAGAGATGATTGTCCTTGAGGACTCTTTCTGAAAAAGGGTGGTTTATTTCCCCTCTACCTCTGTTCTTTCTTGAACTTTTTATGGTCATCCTAAGCCTTCTGAAAGGTAGGATTTTCTCTTTGTTGTTCAAATAAGAACTTCGCTCTTCTTATCGTTTCTTCCATAGTATTTGAGTCATCATACTGAATCGTATCCTCAATAGGAGGCGATAATCCACTCAGGTACCTTTGAATCTTGATAGACTCATCTTTGATGAATGGAACATACTTCAGTAATTCCAAAAACTTTCGTTCATACTCATCAATGGTCTAGTTGTCCAGCTTGAGTTCAAATAACTCTTTCATCTTTCTGTCATAATATATTTTAGTTAAGTATTTCCTCTTGAAATAACTCTTGAATTCTTTCCATGTGATGTCCCTTTCCCTGATGTGTTGCACCTGCACAAGTTGATCCCACCACATGGATGCCTTTCCCTTCAATTGATACATGACAATCCTACCCTCTGTATGAAAGGAATAATTCTTCAGTTGAAAGCATTTCCTCATACCAAGAAACCAAGTTTCAACATCTTCCTCCTTCTTATGTTCTCCATCGAACGTTGGAGGCTTGATCTTTTTCATTTCCCCTTTTAATTCATCCATCCCAGATCTTCTGTGCTTTTTGGTAGGATATGGGCTTGAACTATTGTGTGCTTCCCTACTGGAATTCTTTGGGGAGAAACGACGATGTTTGCTGACACTCCTTGATCTTATTTTCCTCTCAGGGGTCCTACGATTCTCTATCTTGCTTGAGTCACTCTCCTTTTCCAATTTCTTTTCTATTCTTTCCAAACTCTTCAACATCCTTAAGTTGAATTCACCCTGCTTATCCCTGACTTTCATGAGCGTTTGGCTATCATCTCGGCGAGCCTGGGCATCTTTCTGCAATCTTTCAATGATTTTCATCATATGTACTTCCTTATCCATCTCCTTTCCTTGCCCATTAGAGTTTGATCCTTCGACTCCCAAGTTGACGTTCCTTCCTTCTCTTTCGTTCTCTAAATTGGAGGCAATCCACACCTCTTCCATTCTCTGCATTCAATGACAACCCTATTCGGTTTTGGCACTTGCTAAGCTTCTGCAAACACACGTGTAGACAACAAGGATTTGTTATGTCGTCATTCTTAGCAAATTCCACACATTCAAAACCATTCTGATTAAGAAAATGCTTCAACTTCACAAATTTTCTGAGTTCTGCTTGTCTCTATAATTTTTGGGTGATAGTTCCCTCTTTCTTAGCCCCTACCCTCGTAACCAAAGGTCGTGACCAAATTCTAGACTACTAGGTGCTACTCGGGCTTTCGACCTTCAAAGAGTTTTAAGGTACACACATCTATCTCCTAGAGTTTCGATTTACCGAATTCGCATAAATCGGGTGGATCAACGGTACACGTTTACCCAACATCCAATGATTAAAAATCCTTTATGGTTCTTCTGTATTCAAATATTTTGGGACTTCGGGACTTCGAGTTTTAGGGTTTTGGGGTTTCAGTAACCGGGAGTTCGAAATGTAACGAACCAAACCACTGGTCACTCCATTCCCGGAACTCTGATACACGAGTTCTTGTACGAGATCCAACGATCCTCGATGATTTGGATCCAATGATCCAGATCTTTTCGGAGTTTCATGAACTGGGATTTCACGATGTAATGACTCCAAATCTCTTGTCACTTCAATCCCTGAATTCCGATATGGGAATTCATGTATGAGATCAACGACTGTGAGCCTTCCTTGATCCAATGGTCTAGATCTCTCCTAAGCTTACACATGTCAAAGCTCTTCAGCCCTAACTTCCTCGCTAGTTGGCTGGATCCGACGGCTCACGGGATTTTGACACTTCTTCCTGGAAGCGCTCCACCATCCGATTCTACTCTTGTTAATCTCTTTCGCGATTCGGGACTTGGAGTGACCAAGAATTTGTCCTGTGCTCCAAGTTCACGATCCCTGAATTCACAAAATAATCCAATAGATCAAACCAACCATGATCAAGGACCCACGTTTATTATAGATCCTAGGGTGGCAAGTTTCTCCATCCACTAACCACCTTGCAACTTCTGGCTATCTTATGGTCCTCGTGATTTCGCGAGTTCTCCACAGATAATTCTGACCGTCCAACTCTGCTTCTCAAGGACTTCTGGCCAATGACTTGGTACCCTCCTTCTGAACTTTCATCTACTTGATCCAACGATCTTTATTCCCCACGATCTAACGACTCAGATCTCAACGACATTTCACATATCGGGATTTCGTGTGTCACGAAGTTGAAATATTTTCCACCTTCGTCCTCCCTATTCCCGAAATGTCGATTTCTCCTAGACAATTAACGGTCCAGCTCTCTTTTAGATCGACGATTGTGATCCAATCATGAATTCACGTTTCATGAATTCTCACGAACTCACCCTTAGACCATTTCAAGTCACAAGTCAATGAAAGGCTGATTGCTCTCCATGCATCCTTTCTAATGGACGGTCCTGAGGAATTCGGGATTTCACGTATCACGATTTCCACACTCCTATGCAACTCCAAAGGGTTTTAAACCTTGTGCACATTCTCTATATTTGACGGTTGTGAGGGTTCTCCTTTCCTCTCGAAAAGATTCTATGGCTCCAACACTTCTGGTGTGGAGTTCTCTCTCTCCCTGTGGCCATATACCACATCGGCTGCAGTTTTATAATACCGCTACACCTCCTGAGCTTTGTAACACGGTCAAGTAGTATCTTGGCACTCAGAAACATTCTGAGGTCTGAAATTAGTCCCCCAGACACAATTTCTTCTCAAAACCTCGGTCCAAAGACCACTTATCCAGCCCATCCAGGCTCAACGTTGAAACTAGGCTTTGATACCATACTGTAACGTTCCCGACCATCAACCCCATGGTCGGGCCAACATTACTACGCGAAAAAACACTACTGTAACATATTATGCATTCTTATGAAATACAATTGCTTAATTACAGTTAAACACAATGAAAGCACATTAATACCATTAGCATACATAATCCACGGCATTAACAATAATTCAGGAATACAATGGAATACATGTAAACATTGCTAGAATCACAGACATGCATATTTAATTGAAATTATACGCATGTATATACTTATATTTTAGACTGGATGTAATTCACCAACTGCGTGTAGACCTCCCACGAACCTCCCAGCCTTAGACCGCACTGCTCATCACTCTCAGCAGTAGGTCACCCCTGAGCTAGGACTAAGCTCGACCGGGTAGGGATTCCTAGGCTAGGCAGGGACTACAGGAAGACACACAGTCACAGGAGAAGGATTCTCTCCCAGGAGCCAATTATGCCCACTGCCCACAGACTCTCATTACCCACATGTCTGTCCCACCCCAAGAGTATACACCTTCACTGTCAGCAAGACAGTCCATTGGCTACTAACCTCCCTTCCATTGGGCTTCAGTAACAGACCGGACCAGAAGTCTCAAAACTCTATGGCAGCTACAGGACTCCTTCCATAAGTTCTCACTTCCTCCATGCACTCTCTCACCTGGAGAGAGTCACTCACAGACTGAATAACCTGCCTCTTTAACAACAATCACCTCCCTCACACTGGCCAGCAAGCCACACACAGTCTAGCACTGCGTGGCCACAACATTCAATTGGGAAAATGGATATGGACACCCGAAACAGAAACGATCAGTGCTAAAGCATAGCGTGGTTCTGTGATTATAGGATGCATTAAGATTTATGGAAAGAAACATAGGATACACGACTCAACAATTACGGAACATTTAGTTCTCCCAACTAGCAATAAGGAACAAACTCATCTCTCTGGTTTCATAGATGCGTAAGGTGTACAGAGGTTCAATCATAGAGGAAAAAAGCGTACAGACGGAGGATCGAGGAATTGGAAGGTCGAACCCCGGATTCAGGTGATGGTTGGAGAAATCCCCCCCCCACTGCTACATAACAGTCGACTGAATGGAAAGGGAACCCCCAACATGACTCATTTCTTGGGTTCAATCGCATGTGCCTGGGTCGACACATGTTGCCCATGAAGCTGCATGCATCCCTCCCTAGGAACTTAGGACAAAACATAGATTTCACATGGCTTTTGGGATAATATTAAAATATTATTCCCAAGGACTTAAGCCCCTAGGATCCACACTTAGCCTCTCTTTCCAACCTTCCAGCCCTCAATCCCTTACCCAGGTTTTGTGGAAGCTTAGTCCCCCATCACTCATTCATTGTGGTTGGTCCACATGCAGAGATGTTTTGTATTAATATTGTGCATAATTACATGTACAAAAATCAGGCTCTTGGCCTTCAACACTTAGGATTCTTGGCCTATTAACACATAACCCCACTAGCTTATATAACTTGGATCACCAACCTTATAAACTTGAATTACAGTTCATAAACAATTTTTATACTTCATAGACATGATTTACAACAGGGCTCGGCCTTGGGGACATTACACATTGCATGTGCAGTTTGTGAACAATTGAATTTTTCAAAAAACAGTAAGTCTTTCATGCATGATTTGCAAGCAGAATACCTTCACTTGACAGCCCAAGATAAACCATTTTCCAGTGCGAAAGTTTGTCTTCCATGCAAACGATCGCTTGAAAATGGAAAACTACCATAGTTTGCAACCCTTGACCGAATAAGATGTAATACAACACTAGCAGATGTAAGTGCACTTACAAAACTCGAGGAGAGACTTGTGTCTTTGCGAATTGCATTTTCCCAAATCAGACCTTGAGGCTATAAACGACCCCAGATGGGCTTAACAGGATCAATTATTAATGTGCCTGTTCAGCTAGATGTTGTGCAAAAAGCGTTGCCACAATCTATTAACAATACAATTACAATCGTTGTGGCTCTGAAAAGAATCTTGCGATACAAAAATTCCTATCAGACAGACAAAGTGCGTGTGCATGCTATTATGAAAAAATTAAAGGAATTATGTTCTAGAGCCATGTACAAAGAATATAACATTTTTATAAATTCCAACTGGAACAGTGTTCTTGCAGAAGAACATGGCAACTTTGCAGATACTCTTGAAAATTGTAACACCCTGTTTCCCCCAGTTTGTAAAAATAACTATACTAGCCAAGAACTATGGAAAACTAAAAAATGTGAATGTGTGATGTGAATGGACCTTTTGAAAAAAGGTCGATGAATGTGAATAATATTATGAATATATATATATATATATATATATATAT
>ML822893.1:48146-60127 GCA_009831015.1 Picea engelmannii
TGTGTGTGTGTGTGTGTGTGTGTGTGTGTGTGTGTGTGTGTGTGTGTGTGTGTGTGTATCCACTGGTATTATCTATTAGGAACAATGAATGCGGTTTTATATCTATCTTTAGGGACAATCCCTATTTGCCAAAATCCTCTTTTCAAATCAAACTTGCTGAATATATTACATTTCCCAATCTTTGCAAATAATAACTCTTTAGAAGGCAGAGGAAATCTAATAGGCAGCAGAGCATCATTTAAGGCTCTGTAATTTATAACCATTCTAGGTTTTCCTCTTTTCTGCTCACTATGTTTATTGACATAAAAGGCAGGACAATCCCAAGGGCTTCTACTGACCTCTATCAACTTTCTTTCCAACAGTTCTAATATCTCCTTTTGACAGTTTTCCATTTCAGTAGGAGACATATGATTAGCAGAGGCCTTTTGAGGTCTGGGAATGTAATTTTCCTTATATAGCAGGCTAACAAAATATTGTTCTCTAGTCCAGAATGCATTGGGATAATCTGATGTACAATCAGACTCTATCTTATCTTTTATATCTTTTATCATTTCCATTCCATGCTTTTCAGCATGTCCAATGATCTTCTGGATACGTATCAGGCTGCTAGCAGATTTTTCAATTTGGATGTTTTTTTTAACTGCAATTCTTGATTCAAATGTAGACTTGTTTAGCATTTTGAGTGATTTGCCCAAAACTGTAAACTGTACAAAACGATTACCTATTGTGAAAGGTAAACACTTATTTACAAAATCTTGTCCTAGTAGTATATCTGCACCAGTATCAAAAAAATATAGCGTAACAGATACTTTTTCTTCCTGTAGGTAGATAGGGAAATCTGGAGCAATGTATTCGATTTTTAATTCAGATTTATTGACAGCTCTGAATGATATATTTATTGGCTGCCAGTAATATGATGGTATAGCTCCATGCTTGGCACATGAATTCATTGCACCTATATCTACTTGTGCATCTAAAGTATACTACAGATATCCTTGGACTCTAATATTTATAGATATGACCAATCTGTCATCTAAGCCTTTAATTATCTTAGACTCAAATTGTTCAATTTCGGACTCCTCATTGAACATCTCTTTTTCCATTTGTTCATCTCTTTTCATTTTGAGATAGTTCAATTATTCTTTCTGCAATTTTAAGGTTTTCCATAAAACTTGTACAAGTGCTTCTTTTTCTAACTGCTTCTTCTAGATGGAAGATAGTATTTTCTAAAGATTCATCTGCAGGAGTAGAGTCTTGGACAGGTTCAGAAATCTTAACAATACTTTTACCCTTAGCTTTTGACTCTGGTTTAGGTGCTTTGATAAACTCAACATCAATAGGTGTGTAATGGTGAATTTTCACCACGCTTGGTTGCTGAAGGGAGTCAATCTGATCAGTAAGGTGGGCAATCTGAGAATCATAGCGATCTAAAAGCTGGAAGTGTCCGGGAGTCAGAACGAACATTTTTTCTTGCAGAGCAGACCTCTGTTGAAGTAAGGCTGGGAGGTCATTGTAGGGAGACATCATTTTAATGTATAAAAAACTTAAAGAATCTTCTATTTGGGATGTATCAGAATCATCCTCAGAGACTTGGTTGTAGGGAGTGTCATCTAAAGAGGAATCACTATCTGTAAGAGATAGGTATTCACCATCTGAACGATTTTCAACTAGTTCCCATTCTGAAGGATCATATCCAGTTTGAAACAGATCCATGATCTTAGTTTGGAACTTAGTCTTGGACCACAGAGGACACTGAGATGCCCAGTGACTAGGCTTCTTACAGATAAAGCAGGAAGACTACTTAGCTTTGAATTTCTGTGGTCGACGTTTAAAGAAGGCTTTCTTTTTTGAGGGACTGGTCTGTGAGAAATTTCTAGGAAATTTCTTGGAAAGTCTTTTCTTCCTAGAATTACAGTTAGAACAATCACAATTTTTATTGTAGGCTTTCTTTTTCTGTTTACAACCAAAGTGATAGGTTTCAGTGAATGTATCACATACAGAAGAATCAAATCCCAATTGTTTCTTAAGGGATTTTTGTGTCTTCTTACGAAGACATTCTTTTTGCAGAGCAGTAATGATTTGCTCATGCAAACCAGCTAGAGATAGTTCAGATATATCTATTTCTAGATCATCAAGTCTTTCTCTAACTAGATTAGGTATTTTACTAGGCATAGCAGATAAATATTTCCTGAGATATGCTATATTTTCTGGATCTGGTACCTTGTATAGAAGGTCTTGCATGGTACAAAAGAATTTAGGAAGCTGGGAAATGTGGCATAATTGTTGATTCATATACAAATTTGCAAAATGATTTGTATCTAATTTGATATCACCATAAAATTTGTGAATAATAGCTTTAACAAGCTCATCTATTGGTTTCTCATGATTCAGTATCCTAAGCTTTCTTTTAGGAGTAACTCTTTCCCACCATATTCCTAGATTTCCAGTAAATCCCCAAGTAAGTCTTGGAGCTAAGTCACTCCAGACGACTTTATCTTTGAATATCATTTTCTGGGTTTTAGCCCAGGCTTGCCATTTTTGGATCATCATCATTATCTCAGTCTTTGATTTACAGTTAAGATTAGAGATAGGTGCACTCTCTATGTTAGAGGAGGAGAGTGTCGGATGATCGGGATCCTGAGGGGCTTTCTTGGAAGTACCATAATTTGCATTACACCATTTTTCCCAAGCAGATTGATATGATGGACCTGTTGAAGGCTCTCCTTCTTCTCTTGAAGGTCTCTGTGCTTGAGATGGATCTATATTAGCAGAACTTCCTTCTTCTCCATCAATAACTTTAAGAAAAGGAACCGCAACTGTTCTGCTTTGTGTAGCTTGTCTAATTTCATCTTCTAATATAGAAGATTGAATTTTAACTAACTCTATTTTATCGACAGCAATTTCCAAAACTTCAGCAATTCTGGCTAAAGTAGGATTAGGCATTTCAGTGGCTAGCTGTTTAAGAGTTAGTTGTTTATGTTCTTCTTTTGGATTAGAAGAACCAAACCATTTGAAAGAGGCATCTCCTTCAATATCTTCTATTAAAACTGGAGAGGAAGGCTTCATTTCTTCCTCATAAGAATTTTTCAGACTAAAGACAACAGTCTGAATTATTTCTAACTTTTCAACAATTTTCTCAAGTTGAGACTTCATCTGTTCTTGATTACATTATAAAGAATCTATTTCTGAATGCAAACAATTTAGATGTATCTTGGTTTGGACCAAGTCTTGTGCTATATCATCTATGTTCTGAGCAAGACAAACTGACTGGTAGTTTGCATAATTCTGAAGTCTTACAATGTCTTGAGGAGGATCAACATCTGCTTTCCTATATTTTATGAAGTCTAAGTCAGCCACCATATCATTCTGGAATTTAGGAACATGATTTCATGGTCCTAGATTTCTGTAAGGTAGTTCTGGCTTCTTATCCCTACCACTTCTTGGCAAAGGGGCATTCATCATTTTGATCATAGGGATAGCTAGACTTTCACATTCAGAGAAGTTAGGATGTTGTCCATTATGCTCTTGTTTAGACTGATAAGTTCTGAATGTTTTTGGAGCAGATGGATACTGGGAAAGATCTGTATTTACAGAGGAATCAAAAGAGGGTTCTTGTACAGGGAATTGCTTTTTACAGTAATAGTAGTTTTTAGAACCTTTCTGATGGGTTAGTAAATGATCATCTAATTTAGAATTACCAGGAATGGGTTTATATACAGGAGACTTGCTAAAAGAAGGTGAAGATGAATGTCTGGCAGAGAATTGTCTAGGAAAAGAATCAGAAGTACCTACTGATAAGGATGACATTTGTCTATCCAAGTCTTGTATTCTGGTACTTTGAGATCTTCCTATTTTTAGAACATTTCTTCCTAGAGCATTAGTCTCGAATTTGAGTTCTCGAGGCATTGGAGGTGGGATCTGGGAAGAAATAGGATGATAGTCTGCAGACCATTCTTCTATTTCAGTAAGTTTAGCAAATCCAAGAGTGAGGGGAGAAACATTGCCGGGACCAACCACCACACTTTCGTTAGTAGCGTGCTTCAAAAGTTTAGGATTTAAAGCAGGCATGGTAGTAGAGACAAAGCGAAGGTAGATGGTTGTATGTAGATGGGAAATTTTAGAGGCTTCTGCCATGTCAAAGCCGAAAAACTGTACATAGGCTTGCAAAAGAGTATTGATGTAGGGGTTAGAGAGGGAGAATTGATATCTTGGCAGTGCAGATGACGAGACTGGGCCATTATGAAGGTATCTTGGCAGTGCAGATGACCAGAGAAGGTATATTGCAGGACTGTTGAGAGGGGATATGCTGAAAAAGAGACCACGATGGTTGAAGAAAGGTGGTGGAAGGCACCTGGAAAGGTGGCGTTGACTTCCACTGAAAACCAATACCGTATTTGGAATTCACTGGCTCGGAGAACCAAGAGAGGCTCGCTGGCCCGAAATAAATTACTCCCAGGTTGGTAGGTAGATGGATCCTCAAGAATTAATGAGGGATGGGGGAAGTGAACCGCCCATCTGTAGGAGCCTCAGACCTAACCATCGCGAGGGAAATCGTGCCACATGCAACCTCACAAGAGGGAAATGCGTGAGGAAGAAGCGTGGAGGGGGCAGACGTGAGGGAAGGAGGAAGAACTCTGGAGATATCCAGAGTGAGTGATAACAGAGAAGGGGAAGAGTAACCTTCATTCTTGGTCACTGGGAAACCGAGACGCAGTTTCACAGCATCATGGTCTCAGCTCGAGGGTGGCTAGTGGTAAATCCATTGGCAGTCGTTGAGTCTATGGTTGGGTGGAAACGAGCACCCCTCTCAACAGTTGCATCACCTCTGGTGTTATTTCTGATAAGTGTTATTTGAAGTTAATTCCATAATCGCATGTTCAGTTTTATGTGCTTGTAAATAGTTCTGAATAGAAGTGTTTACCTAACGTTTGATTTGGTAGAATGGATGTCTGGGTATGATTACATGCCATAGTTGTTTTCTCCACAAATTATTAAGTCTGGGACATGAGTTTGCTCCACCGAGAATCGTCTTATTTGCTTAGTTTCTCGTAATATTCTGGGAAGGCCCCTTGAGAGTACTCTTTTCTGAGAATTACCCCATAAACCTTGTAACCGTACTGAACCTTACTAGAGACTCGATTAAGATCAGGGATAATTTCCCGAGAACCGTCTGAGGGTTCATGCAATCCCGGTCTGGAACCCTTATGCAAGAAAGAGTAGCTTTCTAAGGTCTTGGGGTTATGGGAGCCTAAAGCTCCGAGAGTTTGAAATTCGTGATTCAAGCTCAGAAGGGATAGCAAGTTCAAATATAGAAAGAAAATACCCTATCACTTGGTAAATGAACGGTCAGAATCCTTTCAAGAATACCCCAAGCTTGTCAACATCGACGGATCTATAGAAGGAGCGTAGGCGTTAACACCTCACCCTTCCAGCCTTCGCAAATAGCGATGGGATCTTGGACCGTAGATCCCAGGGACCCATTGGAGCTCTATAAGCTGTCGATCTTAACCTTTACTTAGGTGGGAGAGTGAAGTCGACTACATCCAGAAAGCACGAAGACATTGGGACCGTCCATGTTGGAGGACAGGTGGCAGAGATCTGACCATTTCGCATATCGGGGATTCATGAGTTTGAAGGTGGAAGACTAGGCTCTTGGAGTCACGAAGTCCCGAGTCACGAGATCGTGATGTGATCTTGGCCATTGATCAAAGAGGAAGGAAAACCATGGGATCTAATGTCTCGATACATCACGTATCGGGGATTTGTGAGTTTGGAGGTGGAAGACCAGGCTCTTGGAGTCACAAAGTCCCGATTCGCGAGATCGCGATGTGATCTGGATTTTTGATCAAAGAGGAAGGACAACTGTGGGATCTGACGTCTTGATACATCGTGTATCAGGGATTCATGATTTTGGAGGTGGAAGACTAAACCCTTGGAGTCGCGAAGTCCCGAATAGCGAGAAGTAGGAGCAACCATTGAGTCAAGACCTCCTCGCCATATCACATATCGGGGTCTCGAAGGTTGAGGGGAATTAGTTTCGACTGTAGAAGTCATGAGCTTGCGAGTTTCGAGAGCTTGTGCAACACGTGGCATGTCTTCTTGGTGGGACCCGTGTGGTTGACAGGTGGTGTGACGATAAGATGCGCAGAGAGAGGGAGAAGTGGTGACAGGTGGTGGACACGTGTCGTTTGAAACAGGAGTCAACATCCTGTTGACTTCTCATACTTCGGGTTCTCGTAATAAAGGAGCATAAAGGCCCAACAACTCAAGTCGTGAAGTTGTGATTTCTAATATGTCCAAAAGGAGTCAAACCTTCTCTGACTTTTGCGTCTCGGGGTTTTGTAAAAGAAGGGCCCAGAGGTTCAACCTTTCAACTCGTGAACTTGCAAGTTGCGAGCAAGTATAGTAGTTAGCCCTAGCCGGTGGTCACACGTGGAGAGCGCTAATAAGGAGGGTCCATACCATATCTAAATCTCGGGTATCAATGATTGGTGAAGAAAATTCGAGGGTCTACGACTCACGACTCGCGAGGTCGCGAGTTGTGAAAGGCGCTTTCATTTAGGCGTGTATGTGGTCCTATCGAGATAGGGACTAAATAAAGGGAGCTAGTGCTTTGTCATTAAGCGGCGGGTAGATCTGGACGACCAGAATCTTTGCGCCCAGATCTATGGCCATGGTTTCATTTCGAAGCCCCCTCGCCATTCTACCTTTAATATTGGACTCACTTGTATCGCTGAGTCATGAAACATGAAAAGGCGCCTGGTTTGTTTGGCCTGTGGTCGTAACCCACGATCACAGGGAGGTGAACAGGGAAGAACTAGCTTGCATTAGGCCCCCGTAGGACTTCGGGGATTTTGTCCCTTGAGGAAAAGTGAAAATTTTACTATGCCATAGTGGGTGTGTTACAAATTGGTATCAGAGCATGGTTACAACACTTGGCCTACTTGGGCTCATGAACGAGTTGCACAGAAGCTCCGTTCAGAACACTCTTAAAAAGAGTAACCCCCTATCTTAACCTTCCTAATCAAAAGACGAAGTCAAGAATGAAAAACCCCTATTGTGTGTGTATACATGTGAAAATATGAATTATGGACTGGTTATAAATAAATATAAATATTGACTAACAACCAACGTTTTTCCTTTTGCACACAAGCGGAAGATCAACCACGGGAAATTATCAACGCATAGTATGGCGACTCACCATGAAGTGGGAGAAGGCTCCCACAATAGAGACAAAGAGTCCGACGAAAGGAGGGCAGTAGGGACCCCTCCAGATCTAGCTGAGGCTATGAGGAGCCTCATGGTCGAATTACAAAGTTGTAAGGTTGACAATGAAAGGATGATGAAAGAACAAGAAAAAAAAATAGAAATTAATGCAGTTTTACTGCAAAGTTTATTTGATCTATAAAGACAAATGTAGCATGAACCTGAAACTCAGAAACATGGTCATATCAGTGGCCACACTAAGAGGAGCACCTCGAAAAAGGTCCACCCCAAAGGTAAAGGACCAGTGCTGAGTGATTCCTTTGAGAAGGAAGCTGGCGATTCAGAAGGCTCTTCTAGCAGCAAAACTAGTTCCTATCCCCGAATAAAACAGAAGAAGCAAAAGTATTCCAAAGGTCAAAAATTCGAAGAATTCAGAAAGGAAAAACCACTCTCCTTCGACGATGAAATAAAGAAGGGAGAGGAAGCAGAGGCCTAGCTGCTTGGACTAAAGAAGTATTTCAGAGTCCATGACTTTTCATAAAATATGAAGGCCTGAGTGGCCACCTTCAACTTGAACGGAAAGGCTTCCATTTGGTGGGAAGACCTGAAGAATATGAAAGGGGTTTGCGAAGAGGACCTATCTTGGGAACGGTTTGAGAAATACTTCTGAAAGAAATATTTGTCGGAAAAATATTTCGACGAAAAGACTAAAGAGTTTTATGAACTCAAACTGGGACAACTCACTATAGAAGAATATGTCAACAAATTCCTCGATTTGTTGAGGTATGTACCCTATATCAAGGAGGAAAAGGAAAAGGTGCAATGCTTCATCAGTGGACTGCCTAAGGACTATCGGAATAGAATTGAATTTGATGAGACAAAGACTCTAGAAGGAACTATTCGAAAGGAAACCTATTGTCATGAACAGTTCGGGCATCGAGCAGAACCTCGCGAAGGATGGAAACAGAAGAATAGTTCAAGATTTCAGAAAAAGGGAATTAAATCCATAGGATTTAAGAACTATAAGAAGAACCCAAGAATGAGCTTTCCAGCCAGGAGTATGCACCAACAGAATTTTTCCTCCTTGAATGGAAATAAAACTTCTGGACCCATATTAGTGAAGACTGATAACCCAAAGAGAGAACCTTTAAAATGATTGGGTTGCGGGGAAGAACATCTTTTGAGAGACTGTCCACACTGACAACAGAATAGTCATAGGATTTATAATGTCCAGGAAACTACCACTGTCAATGATGTGGCTAGGAGTGTGCCACAAATTTATGCAGCCTTGGATAATAACCAAGCCAACCACCAAGCTTCACTAGTGGAAATAGAAGGTATGTTTTCCAACCATCTAGTGTCTGTTTTGATTGACCCTGGTTCAAATTTGAGTTATATAGCCCCTAAATTTGTTGATAAGTGTAAACTACAGCCACAAAAACATACCAAGCCATGGTTGGTATAGTTAGCCACTGGCACCAAAAGGAGGATAACATAAGTCATACCAGCCTGCCAATTAATGTTGGGTGAATTCCCCACCCAAGCAACCCTTAACATATTTCCCCTAGGATCATATGATCTGTTGATTGGTATGGATTGGCTAGCTGCCCATAAAGTCAGATTGGACTATTACCATAAGACCTTAGAATGTATAAGTAAGGAAGGGGAGAGGATAACCCTTCAAGGGATCCGAAAACCTGTCTCGGTGAGACAAATATCAGCTCTGCAAATGAGAAAGTATTGCCAAAAGGGATGTACCCTATATGCAATACAGGTGTTGAAAACAATCGAAGATGACAAACCAAGCCCTGACGATCACCCTATCCTGAAAGAATACATAGATTTGTTTCTAGAAGAGGTACTGGGTTTACCTCCGAGAAGGGACATAGACTTCTCGATAGAACTTACACCAGGAGCGGTGCCAGTGTCTAGGACACCCTACCGGATGAGCACAACTGAGTTAGTTGAACTCAATATGCAATTAAAAGAAATGATGGATAAAGTCTATATTCGAACCAACGTGTCTCCATGGGGAGCACCAGTCCTGTTCGTGAAAAAGAAGAACAGTACCCTTAGACTGTGTATAGATTATAGGAAACTCAATAAGGTAACCATAAAGAACAAGTACCCCTTGCCCATGATCGATGACCTGTTCGATCAATTGGGGGGTGTGTCTATTTTCTCAAAGATTGATTTGAGGTCGGGATATCATCAAGTCCGAATCAAGGGTGAAGACATCCATAAAACTACATTCCGGACGAGGTATGGTCACTATGAGTTCGTGGTAGTGCCATTTGGGTTGACCAATGCTCCTTCCACTTTTACGTGCTTGATGAACAATGTACTTAGCAAGTTCCTAGACAAACGTGTGCTTGTTTTTATTGACGATATATTAATTTACTCAAAGAACATAAAAGAGCATGAAGAACATCTTAGACTTGTACTGCAGGTGCTAAGAGAACATCAGCTCTATGCCAAATTTAGCAAATGTGAATTCTTCCAGAAAGAAATACATTACTTAGGCCATGTTCTCTCTGAATAAGGAGTAGCGGTAGACCCTGACAAAATCAGGTCTATCATGGAATGGCCTACCCCAAAGGATGTTTTAGACATCAGATCCTTTATGGGATTAGCATGATACTATAGGATATTTATAAAACGATTCTCCAAGATTGGTTGTCCAATCAGTGCCCTCCAGAAGAAAGGGACAAAATTCTTGTGGACACAGAAATGTGAAGAAAGATTTCAAACCTTGAAACATCTATTGACCCATGCGCCCATGCTGAAAATCGTCGATCCAGAAGCTGACTTCCTTGTGTTCACAATTTCCTATAAGGAAGGGCTCGAAGGAGTCCTTATGCAGAAAGGAAGTGTGATCTGCTATGAATCCTGAAAATTGAACGAGCATGAAGTCAACTATGTGACCCATGATCTAGAACTGACTGCCATAGTGCATGCCTTGAAAATGTGGGGGCATTACCTCCTGGGAAGAAAATTTGTACTTATGACAGATCATTGTGGATTGCGATACCTGTTTGATCAACCAAAGCTCAATACTAGACAAGCTAGGTGGATGGCCCTCCTTAGTGAGTTTGATTTTGAAATTAAACACATTAAAGGAAAGGAAAATAGGGTGGCCGATGCCCATAGCAGAAGTATGAAAACAATTCACCTGGCAGCGGTGATAACCTATGAGATAGATGTCAAGGAAAGAATCAGAAATGCACAAGAAATAGATCCCTTCATCCGGACCATGGCCATGTACCTACAACAAGAACCCTCTGAAGTAAAATATGAAGTCTATTAGATGACCAAAGGAGGTCTGCTCACTTACAGAAATAGATTTTATATTCCAGCATGTGACGACTTGAAGAGGTTCATTATGGATGAACTACATAAAAGACCCTACTCAGGTCATCCAGGATACCAGAAAATGATCACTACCACCAAGAAACAATTTTATTGGCCTAGATTGAAGAAATACATAGATGAGTACCTAGCCAAATGCATAGAGTGCCAACAGGTTAAAGCAGAACATCGACACCCAACAGGGTTATTGCAACCTTTACCAATTCTAGAATGGAAATGGGAAACCATCTTCATGGATTTCATCACTGGATTACCAACCTCAACCAAACAGAATGAGGCCATTATGGTGGTGGTGGATAAATTGAGCAAGTCTGCTCACTTCATCCCCATCAAGTCGACCTGCAAGGCAATTGATATCGCTCAGGTATTCATGAAAGAGATATTTAGACTGCATTGTATGCCGAAAGAGATCATGTTCGACAGAGACACAAAATTTACTTCCAACTTTTGGAAATCACTGATGGCTGGTTTAGAGACAAAGTTGTTGTTCAACATTGCCTATCACCCTCAAACCGACGGACAGACAGAAAGAGTGAATCAAATACTAGAAGATATGTCAAGGATGCATGTAATGCATCAACCCAAGAAGTGGTAAGACTACCTGCCACTGGTAGAATTCGCCTACAACAACGGCTACCAAGCATCCTTAAAGATGAGTCCCTTCGAAGCCCTCTATGGTAGACCATGTAACACTCCAATTAGCTGGAGTAATCCCATTAACAAGATTTATTTTGGACTCAACATGTTGAAAGAAATGGAATAGCAAGTGACTTAGATAAAACAAAGCATGAAGGTCGCCCAGAACTGACAGAAAAGTTATGCCGACCAAAAGAGAACTCCAAGAGAGTTCAAAACGAGAGACCATGTATATCTTAGAGTTAGGCCCACGAAGAGTTCCTTGAAAATGGGAGCTTGTGACAAGTTGGCACCTTAGTATTGTGGACCCTTTGAGGTTATAGATAGAGTGGGACATGTAGCCTATAGGCTAGCACTTCCTCCCACAGTAAAAGCACATAATGTTTTCCATGTTTCATTATTGAAGAAATATGTACATGATGCTAATCATATAATTGACTGGTCTGTGATCCAGGTGGAACCAGAGGGATAATTTCTACCAGAACCTCAGTGCATACTGGAGATAAAGGAAACCCTGCTCTGGAACCCAACCATTGCACAAGTCAAGGTGCAGTGGAGACATTTTGGCCTAGATGAGGCTACATGGGAAATGGAGGATGCCATGAGACAGGCATATCCGATTTTGTTTACTTCTATGCATACATGTCATGTTGATAGATAAGAACATCGAGGACGATGTTCCTTTAAGGGGGAGGGAATTGTAACACCCTGTTTCCCCCAGTTTGTAAAAATAACTATACTGGCCAAGAACTGTGGCAAACTCAAAATTG
>ML822893.1:60388-75392 GCA_009831015.1 Picea engelmannii
TATATATATATATATATATATATATATATATTGTAGGACTACTGAGAGGGGATATGCTGAAAAATAGACCACAATGATTGAAGAAAGGTGGTGGAAGGCACCTGGAAAGGTGGTGTTAACTTCCACCGAAAACCAATACCGTTTTTGGACTTCACTAGCCCGGAGAACCAAGAGCGGCTCACTGGCCTGAAATAAATTACTCGCATGTTGGTAGGTAGCTGGCTCCTCAGGAATTAATGAGGGATGGGGGAAGTGAACCGCCCATTCGTAGGAGCATCGGGCCTGACCACCACGAGGGAAATCGCGCCACACGCAACCTTGTAAGAGAAAATGCATGAGGAAGAAGCACAGAGGGGGCATACACGAGGGAAGGAGGAATAACTCTGGAGATATGCAGAGTGAGTGATAGCAGAGAAGGGGGAGAGTAACCCTTGTTCTCGGTCACTGGAAAACCAAGACACAGTCTCACAGCATCGTGGTCTCAGATCAGGGGTGGCTAGTGGTAAATCCTTTGAGAGTCACCGAGCCTACGGTTGGGTGGAAACGAGCACCCCCCTCAGCAGTTGCATCACCTCTGGTGTTATTTCTGATTAGTGTTATTTGAAGTTAATGACATAATCGCATGTTCTATTTTATGTGCTTGTAAATAGTTCTGAATAGAAGTGTTTACCTAACGTTTGATTTGATAGAATGGATGCCTGGGTATGATTACATGCCATAGTTGTTTTCTGCACAAATGATTAAGTCTGGGACATGAGTTCGCTCCACCGAGAATCATCTTATTTTCTTAGTTTCTCGTAATATTCTGGGAAGGCCCCTTGAGAGTACTCTTTTCTGAGAATTACCCCATAAACCTTGTAACCGTACTGAACCTTACCAGAGACTTGATTAAGATTAGGGATAATTTCCCAAGAACCGTCAGAGGGTTCATGCAATCCGGGTCTGGAACCCTTATGCAAGAAAGAGTAGCTTTCTAAGGTCTCGGGGTTATGGGAGCCTGAAGCTCTGAGAGTTTGAACTTCGTGATTCAAGCTCAGAAGGGATAGCGGGTTCAAATATAGAAATAAAATACCCTATCGCTTGGTAAATGAACAGTCAGAATCTTTTCGAGAATACCCCAAGCCTATCAACACCAACGGATCTAGAGAAGGAGCATAGGCGTTAACACCTCTCCCTTTCATCCTTCGCAAATAGCGATGGGATCCTGGACCGTAGATCCCAGGGACCCATCGAAGCTCTATAAGCCATTGATATTAACCTTTACTTAGGCGGGAGAGTGAACTCGATTACATCTTGAAAGTCCCGAAGACATCGGGACCGTCTATGTTGGAGGATAGGTGGCAAAGATCTAACCATTTCGCGTATCGGGGATTCATGATTTTGAAGGTGGAAGACCAGGCTCTTGGAGTCACGAAGTTCCGAGTCGCGAGATCGCGATGTGATCTGGGTTGTTGATCAAAGAGGAAGGACAGCCGTGGGATCTGATGTCTTGATACATCGCGTATCGGGGATTCGTGAGTTTGGAGGCAGAAGACTAGGCTGTTGGAGTCACGAAGTCCCGAGTCATGAGATCGCGATGTGATCTGGGCCGTTGATCAAAGAGGAAGGACATTCGTGGGATCTAACATCTCGATACATCGCGTATCGGGGATTCATGAGTTTTGAGGTGGAAGAAAAAACCCTTGGAGTCGCGAAGTCCCGAATAGTGAGAAGTAGGAGCAACCATTGAGTCATGAACTCCTCTCCATATCGCATATCGGGGTCTCAGAGGTTGAGGGGAATTAGTTTCGACTGTAAAAGTCATGAGCTTGCGAGTTGCGAGAGCTTGATCAACATGTGGCACGTCTGCTTGGTGGGACCCACATGGTTGATAGGTGGTGTGACAATAAAATGCCCAAAGAGAGGGAGAAGTGGTGATAGGTGGTGGACATGTGTCGTTTGAAATAGGAGTCAACATCCTGTTGACTTCTCGTACTTCGGGCTCTCGTAAGAAAGGAGCACAAAGGCCGAACAATTCAAGTCGTGAAGTTGCGAGTTCTGAGAAGCTTGGAAGGAGTCAAACCTTCTCTGACTTTCGCGTCTCAGGGTTTTGTAAAAGAAGGGCCCAAAGGCTCAACCTTTCAACTCACGAACTTGCAAGTTGCAAGCAAGTCTAGTAGTTATCCCTAGCCGGTGGTCACGGATGGAGAGCGCTAATAAGGAGGGGCCATACCATATCGGAATCTCGGGTATCGACAATTGGTGAAGAAAATTCAAGGGTCTATGACTCATGACTCGCGAGGTCACGAGTTGTGAAAGGTTCTTGCATTTAGGCACGTATGTGGTCCTATCGAGATAGGGACTAAAGAAAGGGAGCTAGTGCTTTGTTGTTAAGCAATGGGTAGATCTGGATGGCCATAATCTTTGTGCCCAGATCTACGTCCAGGGTTTCATTCTAGAGCCCCCTCGCCATTCTACCTTTAAGATTGGACTCACTTGTATCGCTGAGTCATGAAACACGAAAAGGCGCCTGGTTTGTTTGGCCTGTGGTCCTAACCCACGATCATAGGGAGGTGAACAGGGAAGAACTAGCCTGCACTAGGCCCCCGTAGGACTTCGGGGATTCTGTCCCTTGAGGAAAAGAGAAAATTTTATTATGTCATAGTGGGTGTGTTACAAAAATCCTAGTGAATTTGATGCAAGTAATGAATCGGAAAACAAAATGGTTGTTGAAACATTGGTGCATGGATTCATTGATTCACAGTGCATTCGTTACTTGCAAGAAAAAATTGTCGAAATTGCACCTGCTGAGGGGCAACGTCCACTTGGAATATTCAAGGACAAATTCGTTGAGGAAATGAACTTTCCAACACTCTTCTATGGAGATCCACATGGCACTGATATTATAGAACGATTCAATTATCATAAAATAGTTCGATGGGAGCTGCTACATTCAAGCAGTTGCTTCTCCTGTCACATAACAATTTTTTTTTCAAGACAATGCGCATAATAATCAAGCAAGTTATGTCCTTAATGTGGGTCCGAATAAGAAAAGGCCAGTTACAAGGAAGAAAGTTGTTCGCGAAGGATGTGAAGTACAAAGTTAACCTAGAAAAAATTCTTAAATCTGATATTGGATACATAGATCACAAGGACTAACACTTGATAAAGCTGCTTTTCAGTCGGCTGGAATTCAGATACATGGACTTGTCTACACAACATTGTCCCGTGTTAGAAGCATAGAGTCCTTGTATTTACTAAGTCCTCTCACAAAAGATAACTTCAAAGTGAAACAAAAAGTTGATATTGAAATGGAACTACTGAGGACCACCGCAAAATGGCAATTGCATTATGATTACCAATCCATACAAACAAATTCATCTGTATCAATTCTCTTGCTTAACACACATAGCTTACATGCACACATGGATGATATACTGAATGACTATGATATAATGCAATTCGATATTGTGTGCTTGCAAGAAACACACATGGCATTATGCATGCAGAACAAACAATTCCCAAATCATAATTGCATATCAAGTTACATTACACATGGGGTCATGATACTGGTGAAAAAACATCTACTAATTTTGGACCATATACATATCGAAGAAAACAATGTTGAGCTGGTGCTTGCAAAAACATTTTCTCATGAAACAGAAGTTGCAATACTGAATCTGTATGTTTCTCCCCATGTAGCATTCTCCAACATAGTACATGTTATTTCCAATGCATTGACCCATTTCCATCTAAATGGACCCACTGTACTTGCAGGAGACTTCAATATCGATATGCTATAAAATACTGGCAGAACAAAAGAATTGGAAAACTACATGTGCAAATACAGTCTTTGCTTTCTTATGAACAACACAGTCCATCTCCAAAATGCACTAATTGACCATGTCTGGTCCAATGTGCCTATTCCTCAATACAATATGTTTGTCTTAGACACATATTGGTCTGATCACGATACAATTGGTATTGCACTTGAATTATGACATATACATCAAAGTTATTGCAAACTCGTATTTGTATGTTTCAAAGCATCTCTGTATCTCTGATTTGTACACACATCGCTCTAGACGGGGTTCTACTCGAATTATAAAATTTACATTGTACAGGGAAAAAAAAAAAGGTACATCCTCCCAAAAACTATTTCTGACTCTATTCAACGTATTCTATTTTTTTTTTGTATATGTACATAGCAGTTGCCTTTTTCTTAACATCTGAACTTATGTTCATATCCATTTTTATTTGTACTTTTGTTCATAGAAATAGACAGGAAAAGAAAAGAACACAAAGAACTCTTACCCACACACGTAGACCAAACCATGCAAAGGTGCACCCTTTTCCTGCCCGTGTTCCATAGTAAACAGTTTTTCGTTTACTTTCTCTGTGTTTGTCAAACTTATTTGCAGCTATGTTTTTTTTGTTTTGCACATAGAGGCAACTACCCTGCACATCTGCCATCCAACAGATGCAATGTTGGGTCGGACACCCCGCAAGTCCACTTGTGAATTTCTATATCGCCCAACCATAATGGCTATTTGTAGGACAAGAAACATTAGAGGCATACTGTGCAGCTCGCAAGTGTGCGATCCAAATAATGGCGTCTAAAATCTTAGCCACCCCGCAAGCCCGCCTGTCAAATTTTATATCGCGGAACTGTATTTGCTATTTGTAGAACACAGAATGGAATGCGATATGGATACATGGTGTATAAAATCTGATGTCGATACTTAATAAAGGTACATATCTAATTTTGCCTCGTTTCTACACACACCAATCTGGTAACCACAGAGTTGGTGTTGCACATGAATTATGAAATATGCATTGGGAGTCGGACGGAGCCAAGTCTGTGATCCAAATAAGTGGCTAAGTATGGAATAAGGGATCTGTGCATATTTGATATGTATTGCTCATTTTTGGGATCCCGCTAGCCCTATAGTAGAATGATGAGCCGGCCGGAACGCAAACCCACTTGTCAAATTATTGTCATAAGCTATTTGTAAGTAACCTAGCAATAGAGCCCTATTTTTGACCCCGCCAGCCCAAGAACCCGCAATCTAGAAACTGTCAATGGTCTATAAAATATAAGCCAACCCGCAAGTCCCCTTGTCTATTTGTATATCGCGGAACTCTGTGTGCTATTTGTAGAACACCAAACAATAGAGGCATTTTTTTGAGCCCGCCCATCTGAGGACCCGCCACCCCGAAAGTGGCAAAGTATGGAATGAAATCCGTACATTGCTTCACTGAGCAATTTCGACTCATGCAGCGTCAACATTCTAAACTCATTAGTTTCATTATGCACTTTCACACTTGGCCATTCCTTCCTTGCTTTCTCTTCCTTGTGCCTGTCACCTTTGCATATCTGCATAATAAGAAATAGTGTTTATATATATAAATGTCTTCTTTCTAAATATTTAATGCTGACAGGTCATCATGCAGGCACCGTCTAAGCTATCATTGATGCGCGCAAGGCTCGAGAAGTTCTTCCATTAATGCAATTTAGGTGAAGGCTTTTCTTATCCCTTCCCAGTCTTAATTTCAAACGTCATGGAATGTCATCTGCATGCTGCTAGCTTTCTTCCTTCCGGAAACCTCCAATCTCTTCCAAGTCTTAATTTGAAATACCATGGAATGTCATTCGCACACTGCCACCTTGGTTCGTTCATGAAACCTTCACTCCTTAAATGTTCTTCGTCGTAACTACCACCTTCGCACTTCTAACTATGCAATAATTAATCTTTAATTCTAACAGGTCATCATACAACACGCATGGATATTGCCATTAATGAGGATATTTTCCATTCGCACGCATGGAAGCAATGTTTCTGGGGGATTATATTTCCCCCTCCAGTTCTTCATTTCAACCAGCATCTGGAGCAAATCAACGTTTCGACAAAGTACTGGCACCAACTCTACAACAGTTTTGTAGAAATACAGTGAACATCTTCCTCACGACCTTCCCGTGCAGAAGAAGGGAAAAAGAATTGTAGGGGAGGCAGAGCAGCCCGAAACTTACAGTGAAAACATGGATCTTGACACTGATATGGAAAGCATATTCTGCAACCTTGATCAGCCCGTAGATGAAATTCATACTACCTGCTCAATGGACATGGTTGATACCCTAATTTTTGACGAAGATGAATCCTTCGTATTCCAGAATGTTGTTTTTGAATCCGAATCAAAAAAATTAATCATTAAAAAAAAGATGTAAATAATAACCATAGAATACATCGTTCAGAACTTCACCTTGCCAATATGCAGGCGTCCAAAATCTCTCAACTTCACATGGTAACCGAAGATGCTCTTCATGGTTCCGTTGGATTCGTTGAAGCCGAAAATGCCAGACTAAATAACGGCGTTAAGGAATTAGAGGAAGCTTTGTTTCCTATGCCATTGCTTCACAGTTCTTTGTGAATAGCAATGCCTGCTACTACGTGCACTCCTGCAACAAATCTAAAAGGATCATCTATCTTCCTTGCATCCTGTAGAGGATATGTCGAGAAAAATATTAACAAAAGAATGGAACCGATTACGAAGGCCTGGGAAACATCACAAAATATGGATTCCCTGGGCAGCAGGGCACATAACTTGCTCCTACTTTTGCAGACGAATTTAAAAAATGAAGAAAGTTTCTATGTGCACATGGTCATCCCTTTTGCCTTTCATGTCAACAACATGTCAGAGACCAAAAGAAGACAACATGATCTCCCTTCCAATAAACGGCTCACTCAACTAGAAGCATGCTGGAAAGAGAAAGTGAAATATTTGTATGTCATCATCCAGTCATGTGAGCAAGCAATATCAAAGAAAGAAACATTATTGACAAAGCTCACCAAAATAGACTTAGCAAGAAACACAAACGGCTTCCAGGAACCCAGCTTAATCCTCAACTTGTTGGCGTCAACCAAGCAAGCTTTTTATAAACAAGTTGATAATTTGAAAGCCTTTTCTTTAGAAATTTTTTACAGCATTATTGAATATCATGAATAAGAGGTGCACAACTTTCTAGTCCAGTATTTGATGCAAAATGCAGACATCGATGAAACTCTGTGCAAACTTTCAATTGATCTAAGCAAATTAGAAAATGAAGTTTTCAACATTCAAATATTTAATGACATCAATGTCGCCCCTTTAAGAAACTATATTGAAGATAACTTGAAGTGGGTCATTGCCCAAATCCAACAGGGAAATGCATAGTTCTTTCTTTGTCAATTCAATTATTCCAACTTCTCTGAGTAGAAATCTATAGCCAAAAAATGATCTTGCCATTTCTACTTTTAAGGTATTACATTCTACCGTGTTCAACTCCTTTCCACAGTGTTATTTCTTGTACATATTTATGTTATGGTCCACGGGAGCCCCAATCCCAGTCTATATGACAAACACATTTACATTTCCAGGGATATGTAACAAACTATTAATTTTTTCATATACTCCAAATAAAACTATTCTTTTGTTTGCTTATATATTTACGTGTTCCTAGATTTTTATCTTCAGCCATGCTGAATGTGAAGACATTTTGTTTAATTTATCTCAATTCTCTTTTTTGTCCTATGCATCTTTTCTCCGACCTGGTTATTTTCAAAATAAAGTATGAAATAAATCACTGACTCAAATTTGAGATATCATGTTTCACACACACACACACACACACACACACACACACACACACACACACACACACACACACACACATGTTTCTTTAAATTTCCAGGAATATCTAATAGGTTTCATTATTTTTTATATAAATGTCATTGAATTGTGTTCGCTACTTTTTTTGTACTCAAACGTCTAGACAATATGTTATTTGTTGGATCTTACCAGCTATGCTTCATACTTTTTCCAAAAAAGCCCTTAAAATTAAATAGTTTGTAAATCCGCTTCTCAATTTGTATATCGCTGAACTGTGGGTGGTATTTAAAAAATTGCATATTTGGTATGTGTAATTTATGTTGTCCAGGAACCTATAAATTGATATATTTCAACTTCTTGTATCCAATAGCTAGTGTTTTAAAGAAAAATAATCCGGGAATGCTATTTATTTGGTCCTTTTGTCCACCACCCTTTGTAACAGACGTTGGCAGTAGGACATGGAACAACAGAAGCTCCATTTTTAGGTCCCTAGCCTGAGAACCTGCGATCGAAAAACTAGACAAGTTTCGATTCAGGGTTCCCTCCATGCTCTAATTCGGAAATGCTAGTTTTTTTCCTGCTTTTATGTGTTCGTAAAATTTCACAGAGAGTATGTACACAGAGTTACTTATTTTCTATGTATAGTTTATGGTCTCCACGAAACTATAATTTCATAAATTTCAGTTTCTTGTGTCGTTGAGCGTCTGTTTTAAAGAAAACTAATTCGCGAATGCTATCTATTTGGTCCTTTTGTTGACTGCTCTCTATGCCTATGTAAAGAAAACTGATTCACAAATGCTAAATTTTTTTAACACAAGCCCCTTCAAGTTCAAATAGTCCGCAACTCCAATTGTCAATTTGTATATCGCAGAACTGTCAGTGCTATTTCTAGGACACAAACCCGCAATCCAAAAACTGGTCAACTCAAGAACCCGCTCTTTTAAAGAAACTAATTCAGGAACGCTTTTTTTTTCATGCTTATGTTAACCAGCCTATTTAACAGACATCAGTACTATGTTTTTTTCCTTTCTTTGTCCACCAACATATGTAAAAAGAAAAACTAATTCAGAAACGCTAAACTTGTTTTAATTACTTATAAACTATTTTATTGATATTCAAATAAGTTATTGACTTTATTATTTCAATTTTCTTATTCGACACAAGCCTCTCCAAATTCAAATACTTCGCAAGCCCGATTGTCAATATGTATATCGTAGAACTCTACCTACTATTTGTAGCACACAAAACAACAAAAGCCTGCATTTAAGGTCCGCAACACGATAACCCACCTAATTCCGCAACGCAATTTTTTTCATGCTTATGTTCACCAACCTATGTAATAGACGTCAGTACTATCTTTCTTTCTTTTTTTGTCCACCAGCATATGTAAAAAGGAAAACTGATTTCGGGAATGCTAAACTTGCTTTATTTAATTATAAATTATTTTATCAACACAAAAATAAGTTATTCAGTTTATTATTTCAATTTGCTTATTCGACACGAGCGAATTCAACTTCAGGTAATCCACAAGTCCGACTGTCAATATGTATATCGCAGAACTCTAGGTGTTATTTGTAGACCACGGAACAACTGATGCCCAATTTGCAGCTCGCCAGTCCGACAACCCACGATCCATAAATTTCAAATAGTCCACAAAACAACTTCTCAATTTGTATATCGCGGAACTCTCAATGCTATTTGTAGGCAATGGAACAACACAAACACAATTTTTAGCCCGACAACGCGGGATGAAGCTTCCATGCATGCTCTATATATCTATTTCATCAAATCACATATTTTATTTTTGTAGGCCATAGAACAACATAAGCCTGATTTTCAACCCAAGAACCCACGATCAAAAAATTCAACTAGTTCGCAAAACTTCTTGTCAATTTGTATATCGTGGAAGTCTAGGTGCTATTTGTAGACCACAGAACAATAGGCCCCAGCCCAACAACCCACGATCCAAAAACTAGCTAAGTGAAGAACCCTCTCTTTTTAAGAAAACTAATTCGGGAACACCATTGTTTTCATACTTATGTTCACCACCCTATGTAACAGATGTCAGTACTATTGTTTTTTCTTTTTCTATCCACTAGCATATGTAAAAAGGAAAACTTATTCAGGTAACAACGAAAGCCCGATTTTCAGCACGACAGCCCTAGAACTCGCGATCCAAAAATTCAAATAATCTGTAGGACTGCTTTTCAATTTGTATATCGCGGAAGTGTCCGTGCTATTTGTAGACCACAAAACAACAAAAGCCTAATTTTGAGTCCAGCACCCCGACAACCCAAAAACCCATGTCAATTCTGCACCAAACACTTCTCCTGGTTTTTACTCCATATACTCCAAATACTCCTAATACTCCATGTTCATTGCAAACTGTATATGACTAAATAAAATGAACCTGCGACTTCACCTACATGCCACTCCGTAATTGTTGGGTTGCATTGGTTATGTACCAAACATTAATAATTTTTGATAAATTTCAAATAAAACTAATCCAGGAATAACACGTGTGTTGCAACTTGCTACCCATGAGTTTACTCCATGTCCATCCTAGCAGGGACTACGCTGCCATGCAACACTTGTTGTTATTGCAATTCGATTGATAGGAGTCAATAATGGGAGAAAAAAAAACATGTAGTGGTTGTTCCATCTATGGCGCAGGGACATATAATTCATTTTCTGGAACCAGCCAAGCTGCTCGCCTCGCAGGGCCTCACAGTTTCAATTATAACGACTCCAGGGAATGCCAAACGTCTCCACCCGCAGGTCGAGGGTTCGAATATGGACATTCGGTTTGTGTCTCTACCTTTGCCTCCCATAGACAGAATGCCCCTGGGAATCGATAGCACAGACAACGCTCCTACTCACATCGTCTGCATACTCATGGATTCATCCCACAAGCTGGCTGGTTCATTCGAAGAATGGTCGGAGTAGAAACAAATGAGTAGTAATGATATCTAGGAGGCTCCAAATTGTTGTTCCTATCTTCAGGGAGCCAAGTTCAGGGTCTCCATCATAGTAGTCCATACGGACGGAGCATTCAACATGTTTGTCTTTCACTCCATCTTTACTCAACATGCCACAAAAGAGCGTGAAGCTAGATGATGGGTATTTTGAGATCCCTGAGTTGAGCTTCGCCTTCAAGCTATGAAAGTCGGACTTGACCGTGGCGTTTCAAGATCCGAATTCTAGTACTCACTTGGGTTTCGCCAGGGAGGAGATTAACCATAGCATGAAGGGGCATTTTGTGAAATGGACTCCTTGGGGATCGATCACATGTGAAGATTGATAGGGAGACTCGTGTGGAGGATAACATCCTGCGTAACATCTCATCTTGCTGATTAATTTCACGTCTTCCAGATCTTGTGCCGATATGATTTTGACCTCTAACTGGTCTCGGGGGTATTCATGGAGCGCGGAAATTCAAAATTGAAATGTGAGATATGCATTTGGGGACCATGGAAGCTTTACTGTGATGGGTCTAACGTTAGAGATGACAAACCATGGCAGGTGTACTGCAAAGATTCTACTCTAGCTTATCGAAGATAAAATTTCCGTAAGGAGGTCGCCGAAGGAACGAAGCTCAACAAAAATTACCTGATGGTTTTATGGCAAGAATATATGGGCGTGATACCTTCATCCACTGGCTATTTTACTTCACATCATATTGGAAACGATGCACTAATTCGTCAATTATTGGGTTAGTGTATGGTGAATAAGACTTGGGAACAAGTACTTGTTGCCTTTTGTAATTCTTGATCTAATTAAAAAAGAAAGTCAAAATGATTCTCAAAAATATTTCAACCTATAATTACTCAAAGAAATATTAAAAATAATCTAAGATTGCTCCATAACATTGTGTATGGAAAAATTAACAAATTCCATGAAAATGTTTATTTTAAAAAAATTAATAAATTCAAAGAATATATATAAAGAGGTGAAATTAGAATGAGAAAGTTTTTTTCAAATTAGATGGTAAAAATTTAATTTGCTTATCAAGGTAGAGATAAAGATGTAAAAGTTTGATTTTGGTTTTGGCAAAAAACTTTTAATATATTTATAAAATAAAATGGAAAAAATTATATATAAGTTTACAACCAAGCTATTTGAGGTATACATACCCTACCTCCTTTGAATACATTCTTAACCATTAAACCCACTCAAGTTATATATATATATTAAAATTTTGAAAATTAAAAATTAAAAAAATCATATAATTAAATAATAAAAATTGTATAATAATTTTTAAAAATTGAAAAAAATTTATTTATGTTTTAATTAAAAATTATAATAAATTTAAAAATAAATAATAAAAAAAATAGTATAATTTTTTATAATAAATATTAAAAAAATTAAAAAATGAGAAACATTTATACAAAATATTTTACTAATTTTAATAAAAAATCATAATAATTTGATAAAAAAAATTCATTATGAGTTTATGAGTATGTAGGTTTTCCTAATTAATTATAATGTTGATTGAACTTTGAAAAAGTATATAAAAAACTAACCAAACACTTTTTTAAGCCAAAGGTTTTTTTAGGGGAAGTTTACTCTTAACTTATGGATACATGACACCTCGCCAAATTCATAGCCATGAGCAAACCCTCCATCATAACTAGCATCGTTGATAATAATGAATGTGAATGTGTACTACAATGATGTGAGCTGCTTCAACGGGCTGTTGTCATGGATCTTGAGCCCGGTGTTAAATATATTGTACCCTCAACAGTATGACCGTACACTGCCAGCTGTACTGGACAGTTGTACTTTCTAATTCCGTCTTGCTTGAGCATATATAAGCTCAGCTATTTCCTATTGTTGGTATCTCTTCAGTTTTGTTCTGTACTTCTTCATACATTTGAATATACTATTCTTTTCTCTCTGCATCTCTCTTTTCTTCACAATTTATCATGGTATCAGAGCTTCGACAGTAAGCCTCTTCACACAGTTGGGAGAGCAACACGATCCTCACAGCACAGAGCTTACACGCATCTTGAGAGCACGCGACACAGTTTTTTCACAAGGCTTGGAAAGCTGTCTCCAATACTCTTTAAAGATCATCGTGAGAAGCTAGCGGAGGAAGCAGAGATCGCAGAAGAAGAAACCTGCACAATTTTCTCAAAGAACCGTCAAAGATTGACGCAGAAGAGCTGCAGAACGAAAGAGGTTTAAAGAACTTGAAGATTTCGCTTCAATTCATTAAAGATTCAAGCAGAAGGCTGAATCGTTTAAAGATTTTTGAAAATAGCTCAAAGCTTTCAAAGATTGTAGCAGATCACGAAGTAACCGTGAAATTCTTTCAAATCTTTGAAAGATTCACAAATCTTTTTTTCCGCAGGAGAAAATTCCGTTAAATTTGGGATAGAACGCATCTCAGGCACAAAGAACAGCCATTGAAGCCGTGAAATTCATCCTGCGAACGGTTCCAAGGCGGGAAACCAGTCCAGAAGGGACCAGGAGAGCGCGGAATAGGCGAAAGCATTTCAGCCGTCAGATCTTGTGCAGAGGACCGACAGCCGTTGGATCAGCAAGAAGGTGCACGACGGTTAGTCGTCTGGAGTGCACAGGAGAATTTTTCACTTGAGAAATCCCGACGTCATCTTGACTGTCCGTCAAGAGACACGTGGCGAGATCCTATTTCATCGCAAAATTGGGAATCGGGAGTTGGACAAGCGAAAGAATCTGCTCTCCAAAAACTCCGATACGCGAAATCGCGAAATCCCAAAACGATCAAAGTCGTCCATTTCAGAGGACAGGTGGCAGCAGATCAACGCATCGTCATATCGGCATTTCGGAGTTCGAGGTTTTCAAAGACATTGCAACGAGACCTCGCAACTCGCAAAATCGTGATACGCGATATAGCGATAAGATCTCAGCCGTCCGCTTGTCCGGACACGTGGCGAACATCGCAGCACCCGTCGGCATTTCGGCATTCGGGGTTTCAAGTTGTCAAAGAAACTTGACATCGCAACTCGCGAAATCGCGATATGCGAAATCCCGATAAGATCTCAGCTGTCCATTTTGGCCGGACACGTGGCGGACATCGAGGCCACTATCGGCATTCGACATTTCCACTTGACAGACACATTGTGTCAACGGAGCATCGCAAGTCGCGATATCCCGAGGAGGCATCAGGACCGTCCATCTCTCTCGGACGCGTGGCACAAATCCGACGACTCGGAAAAAGTCCCGAAGAAGAAAAGGTCATCGGCCTATCGCGAGTCGGGAAATCGCGATCCTTGAGAACAAGTGATTGGGTTTCTTTCCAGTGAAATCCCCGACGCAAATCTAGCCGTCCATCTGTTCAGGACGCGTGGAAGAGATCGAGGCTTTCGGGAAAAGTCCCGATAAGCGAATTCATCGGCTTTTCGGGATTCGACATTTCGTGGATCTTGGAGACAAGAGGTCCAGGACATAACATATCAGGACCGTCCGATCCTCAGCAGATCTGGACGTTTGAAAAGTCCAAAGGCGATTCTTTTGCGTTTCGGTGATTTGAAAGTCAAAGAACGGGAACAGCCCGTAGCACCTTAACATTAAAGCGCGTGGTCTCATTGCAAGGAGATCAAGGGCCATCTAAAGCCTGATAAGCTCCCATCGACCATCGACGAATCGACAATCTCTGTGATTGGAGGTAAATACAATTTTTTCCCTCTATTTTTTTAGCGTTTTTTTTTTAAAATGACGTCGACCAGCAATCTCGGCCCGACTCAGGGTCTGATTATTTTGGGAAAGAATTACGATTTTTGGTCTCTTCGAATGAGGTCGTTCTTGAAAGCACAAGAGTGTTGGGAACCAGTGGATCTTGGCTATGTGGAACCACATCCAGCCGCCCTCACTGCCATGACAAATGTGCAGAGAATTGCTCAGGCAACTCTGAGGACCAAGGAAAACAAAGCAAAATTCTGGAAACAAAACTCTGTGGATGATTCAATATTCTCGAAATCACAGGCGCTGGTACTTCCAAACAGGTTTGGGACATCCTCAAAACGTCTTACCAAGGAAATGACAGGGTAAAGACAGTAAAACTACAGTCCTTGTGGACACAATTTGAGACTCTCAGGATGACAGAGTCTGAAACAGTGGATCAGTTCATGACCAGAGTCATGGGCATCGTGAACCAGATCAGACTCATTGGTGAAACAATCACTGATCAACAAATAGTTGAGAAAATTCTCAGAAGTCTTCCCAAGAAATTTGAAATGGTTGTCACAGCCATTCTTGAATCCAAGGATCTGTCAAGTTTTTCAACAGATGAACTAATTGGTTCTCTGGTGACACATGAGACAAGACTACATCTCACAGATGAGTCAATCTCCAATGCCTTCCAGACTCAATTCTCATTCAAAAGAGGGAAAGGCAG
>ML822893.1:115149-125802 GCA_009831015.1 Picea engelmannii
CACAAGAAAAGTAAACACATTGACACTCGGTTTCATTTTATACGCGAGCTAGTCAATAATGGTGACATTGCACTACAATTTTGTGGTTCTCGAGATCAGCTTGCTGATATCTTCACCAAGCCACTAGGAAAGTCAGTTTTTGACTTCCAGAGACAACACTTAAGCATAGTCAGTGCTGTTGATTGTAACTGTTGAGTCTAAGAGGGAGTGTTAAATATATTGTACCCTCAACAGTATGACCGTACACTGCCAGCTGTACTGGATAGTTGTACTTTCTATTTTCGTCTTGCTTGAGCATATATAGCTCAACCATCTTACATTGTAACCAGCTTCTGAGTTCTGTACTTCTTCATACATTTCAATATACTGTTCTATTCTTTCTCTCTGCATTTTCTCTTTGCTCCACAATTTATCAATATTTAGCGTCTCGATCTCTGCAAAATACAACACCAGTAATGTTTTGCTCCCTTGAGATTTTAGGGGGAAAACAATGTTGTCGGTTACAACGCACGCCGTTTGTATGACAACAATTGGAGGAAGGTCTTTGGTATTGTTTGTTGAAATAACGTCTTCCGAACTTACAGGCTTTAAAATATTTGTATTTATAACATTCACCTTTAAATCTGATGTCCAGAGGCGGTCGAAGTTGTCTTGAGGATACCTGCTTAATTAACCAAGCAAAACTATTCAGCTAAATCATGAACCAAAAATATCACTACTGCTCATGCAGTATACGCTGTATAGAGATATTTCTTTCTATTAGCCTGGAAAGATATCAATTTAAGGCCAAGGGAAAAACAAAAACGGATCACAATGAATATCAACACCACTAGCTCAACAATTATGATTCTTCACATAGCAAATGATTTTCCACCAACATTTTTTCTCCCTAGTAATTCCAACATTGATCCTGGCTTAGCCTGTCCATCATACATGCCATTCCGGAGGGTCCTCAACTTGATAGCATTGACAAAGGGATCATCGCTCTCGTAGGTTCTGATCAAGCAAACATACAACACTGTGCCTGAACTAGCGAAAATTCTTTCATAATACTTTGGATAATTACCTGTGAGTATTACGGTTTGCTTAGCCAAAATATCTACTGTCTCAATAGAGAAAGGGAACCTTGGAAAAATTTGGAATCCACTGTAATTTCCAATGACAAACCACAATCTTAAGAGGCAAGTAGCATTGGGGACCAAAGGCAACTGATAGCACGACTTGTTGAGAGGCTTTCTGAATAAACCTAGAGTATGCAAATAAGAACCGTAGTAAGAGGCGTCCCCTATGTCTACTGGTGGACCGACGTTTATGTAATGCGCATCAGTGATCCATGTTATGTTGTTGTTTTCGGCAGTGTGATTGGTTTCCCCTCCGCAACTGATACTCAGAAACCCTGAAGTCAAAAATAAATAAATAAAACAATATATTGTTCACAAAAAATGAAAAATAAATGATCGATGGGCGCTGTAAAACTGAAACACTCAACATTCACTGTAATAGCGCAATCATGAGCCGTTTCTTGAACTTCAAATGTTCCATCGTATACCTGGCTGCTGAGCAGTAATAACAGCGAATAAACTCAAGAGAACGCCCACTGGTGGTATCCAACAACCACATTTGCCATAACGAATTTTCGCCATGGTTCCACCAATTTTTAAAAGGTGCTTCCTGCTTCTCGCAGTAGGATGGAAGGAGGACTCCGAGTGATTTGCTTCTTATTTTATTTTAAAAGAAGTTGGAAGTGTTATATGCTCTACCTGAACGCGTGTATGTGAACAATAAAGAAGAACACCTTCTCAGGCGGGTTCTCCTCCTTTTCCCTCTTATCTTTCCTCTCAGGTGGGTTCTCCTCCTCGTGCTTTGTCCACAAAACGTGTATGTGAAGTTGTGTGACTCGTAAATGTGTATGTCAGGTTGTGAACAATAAAGTTGTCTAAAATGATGTCCGAGCTGCCGACTTATGAACAATACATCACGAATGGTATCTTAGAAATGGCTTCTCTGTCACCCTTTCTTTTCAAGCGAATCGAAATTGGTTATCCAACGAGCACAACTTCAAGCTTCTCCCTCCGATAGTTAATTGGTTTATTTCACTGACTAGAAATTTAAAAATCTTTGAAAATAAACCTCTTTATCAGCATTGTAGTCTGTAAAGCCCTTGGAGTGTAACAAAGTTGGAAAAAAAAAAATTAGTACGGGCTGGTTTGATGGAGCAGCACAACTCAGGCGCAAATGCACTGATTAGAATCAACAAAAGCTCTTTTTATAGATGGACTTTCTGTTGCGGCCCGGGCACCAACACAAGGGCTGGGTGCCTCAGCTACACTTCATTTGGCTTCTACACTGCATGTCGAACATCTTCAATTGATCGGGGACACAAGAGTTATCATCGACTGGCTAAACCATAAAGGCAAGTTACATACTATCACCCTTTTGGCTTGAAAGGACAGAATAAGATCTCTACAATGCCAATTTAAGAAGTTCACTTACACTCATACATCTCGAGAGTACAACTTGGAAGCCCACCTTCTATCAAATACAACACTACAAGGGAAAGCATGCCTGATTACTTATACCCATTGGCTGGATGGTCATGAGGGCCCCACTCTCGCCACAAAAAAAAACTAGGACTGTTCTTCTTAGCCCCTTGTCTTGACAGTAATTTGGCAGAGCTCATTTTGATAACAATTCTTCTTCTAATTGGCAAGTAGCCCCATTGCAAGTGAAAGATTTGCCTCCCAGAGCTATGTATCTCGTCGTTGTAACTTGTTGAGAGAACACAGTATAGCATTCACTTTCCAATAATCTTTGTAGTGCGATCTTATTTTTACTTTTCAAGTAAAAATAAACATATTAATAAACATGTTAGTGTTATCTTATTTTTACCTTTTTAGAACTAATCAAATTTGAATGATTCTTTATTTCAAATTGAAGAATATATTTTCATCTAACTTTTGTATGAATGCTCTCATAAACATTGAAGTTCAATTGCAAGAGAGGTCGGATGAACTAAAATGGATGGGTGGTGATTCGTCGGGACATATATCTCTCAAAAATGTTTATGTCTCTATGTAAAATAAGAAACGAAATTTTGTGATTAAGGATGGAGGAAGTCTATGTGGTCCTAGGAATGTCCATTGAAAATAAAGCTCTTTACATGGTTGGTGGCTAAGAATAAAGTTCTCACCTAGGAAAATCTACAACACAGAGGTTTTATTGGTCGGAGTTATTGTATCTTATGCAAGAAGAGTAAAAAAACAACACAACATCTATTTGTAGAGTGCTCATTCTCAATTACAGTCTAGGAAAGGGTTAAAACATCCATAAAAATTTCAGGAGCATGGGATGACAATGCTATAACAGAGTGCTTTAAAAATTGGAAAGCTCAAATTTTTTTATATCCAACTTTGTCGGCTTTCATCTGTTGGTATATATGGATGGAAAGGAATTCCGCTATATTTGAAGATGGCATTCCCTCCTTTCAGAAGGTGGCTTTCCAGTCCTTATCTACCATGGGGGATTACAATTCAAAGTTGAAAGTTGCAGCTCGGAGGACGGTGCCTCCTCTTCCTGCGGTGGGTGGCATTGTCGGTTGGTTTAATGGGGTTGCTTTTTCTTAGGGCCAAAACAGTGGAGCTAGAGGGGTTATAAGGATTAGTGAGCATCGATGTTATAAATGGATCTTCAACTGGGGATCCGGCACTAATACTAGAGCGGAGTTGTTGGGAGCTTGGGCCCTTCTTACTCTGGCTTCTCGGCTTTCTATTCCAGAGCTTCAGGTACAGGAAAATTCAAAGATCATCATTGATTGGCTGCGGGGCAAGGGACGCCTACAGGTGGTCTCTCTGGAATGATGGAAGGATCGACTCATTGAACTAATCAACATTTTCCAAAAAAATATCCTTCGCACATGTGTATAGAGAAGAAATGTTAGGGTCCTAACCCACATATAAGTAGAACAATATATTCAGATGTAATAAAGGTCAATATTAATAAGGCCTTGCAATAAAATAGAATAAGTCGGATGTAAGAAGACCTAATAGAAGCTTCTGCTTCTAGAAGGATCTTCATCTAGATGCTTCTTTTGATAGACATATTTAGTATAAATAGGAGGCAAGGGTATGAGAACCCTAGCTTGGATATTATTGTAAAAGAGCTCTGTTCAACTGGAGGTTTCCCCTTCGAAGATGCCTATGAACATTGCTTTCAGAATCAAAGTGTTATTTCTATTATTATTCTTATATCATTTCAGTGCTATTGTGGTGATTGTTCTAGTTATATTGCTATTATTCTGCCATTTCTAGCATTCAATTTATGTTTTGCATACTTTTTATATCTGGTATATTACAAGTGCTATCAGAGCACTTTCCTCGGCAGAAAGTGTGGGTTAATTTTTTTTCCAGGGTAGAGATGTATTCCGACGTATTTAAGCCACATAGATTTTTCATTACGCGCCTATATTCGCGGTTGAGGGATTCATACTCGCAGGAAATACAAGTGGTACTTAAGTGCACATCTATTGGCCACCCTTGTAACCCCTGTTGGTACCCCTTCGAGTGGTAGCACATCAGACAACACCTGTGTACGGATTAACCTTGATTACCTAAAGCCCTCTTTAGATAAACTGATTGGCCACCTGACTTCTATAGTGTCATCGAGAACAACACTCGGGAAGATGCTCTCTAGTACCTAGGTAGTCGGGTAGTACGACTAAGGTTACGGTCTATCCTCCTTAGTTAGTGCCCTGAGATATTGGGCTGAGTACTACTGTTGGACCCCGCACGTATATCAAAGAGCTATAGCACAGGGCAAACCCTTGTCTGTAGAACCCTTTAATACCTAACCCTTGGGGACAAGAACATGAAAAAATTAAAACAGACAAGATCTATTGCCACATAACTATGTTTGGGTTTCCAAATAAATATACATTTCTTTCTGGTTAAGCATTTAGGCATTTCCTCTTTGCAGTATTCTTCAGACCGGAGTATAACTCTGCACGTGTAAAAAAAGAAAAAAATCTATAAATTTTTTCACCATTATTTGAGACCTATTCCATTGGATTTATCTCTTCGCCCTTATCACATTCATCCATATCATTTTTCAGCAAAACTTTTGACCCCACCCACCCCTTTTCAGTTCCCCCATTCTCATGGCCCATACCCGTAGCCAAGACTTGGAAGCTCGCTTCAACACCTTGCAATATGGTCTCATCGAGACCCAACAAGAAGTGAAACAACTAAGTGCCAATGTTGTCGCCATCAATACAACCATGCAGTCTTCAATGGAGGAAATCAAATAAGACCTCACCACCCAGCTTGAATCTGTCTTTTCGGCACTCTGCACCAAACTGCATATCCCTACAGATAACCTTTCCTCTTCCTCACCTCCACATACTGAAGGTGACCATTCCTCTCATTCCCATAACTTTCAGAACCATCACCTTCAACGAGACCTGTGCCTTTCGCGGGTGGATGTGACCAAATTTGATGGTTCAGACCCCACTGGTTGGGTAACCCAAATGTAACATTATTTCTCTTTATACGACATTAGAGATGACTTGGCCAAACTCTGGTATGGTGTTCTCCATCTAGATCAAGAACGTTGGCAATGGAGAAAAACTTCTCGTCAAGGGTATATTGCTTGGACACACTTTGTGGCAGAGCTTTATGAATGCTTTGACACTGACACCAACCATTTGGGCCATTTGACAAAGTTGATTTATCAATATACCCTGCCCAAGGCCCATGTCCATGGATGAGATTCGGGCTCATGTCCTCAGTGGCCTCAAGGATGAGATTCGGGCCCATGTCCTCATGGCTCGGCCTCAGAGTTGGGTGGAGGCTACTAAAAGAGTTAAAGAAGCACAACAGGTTGTACCTTCTCAAAACCAGAAACCCTCCTTTATCCCTCGCCCTAAACCAATAAATCCCACTACTCCCTCCGCTCCACTAAAGATCCAAAAATTGACCAGGGCTGAAATGGATGAACGCCAACTCAAAGGCCTTTGTTATAATTGTGATGACAAATATTTCTCGGGCCACAAATGTAAGGAACAAAAGTTGTTTATGGCCATCTCCAAGGATATTTCGGAAGAGGATATTGAAACTCCCCTTGTGTCTAAGTCACCTGAAACCCCCGACAAAACCCCTCCCTTAGACACTCCCGAAGTAAAACCGGTCATTTCCCTCAATGCCCTCACTGGATTCTTCGCTCCCCAAACCCTCAAGCTAATCGATTACGTCAAGCATCAGAAGGTCATCATTCTGGTTGATAGTGGAAGCACCCATAATTTTATTCATCACCGCATTTCCCAAGAAGCTCATTGCTACATCCATGCCGTCAATAATTTCCAAATCATGATTGCCAATAGTGGTTCAATGAAATGTGGTGGGCGTTTTGAAAATGTGCGTCTCCAAATTGGTGACTACCACCTAAAATATCATATGTTTGCTATTGACATGGGCAGTTGTGACATTGTGTTGGGTGCATACTGGATAAGGACTTTGGGTCCCATTCTCATGGATTTTAAGGAATTAACCATGCAATTTGACCAGGAGGGCCACCAATATAAGTTCCAAGGCATCATCTCCAATTCACCTGAGATCATTAGTTCCCATCGCATGGAAACGCTGCTCAAAAAGGGTCATTCTAGTGTTATTGCTCAACTCCATGCCATACATGCAACATAAACACCCTCGGTGCCGCAAGACCTCCAAGCTATCCTTTCTAAACATCAAGTGGTATTTTCCACTCCACAGGGACTCCCTCCTTCACGTGGTGTTCATGATCATTCCATTCCCCTTGTACCCGAAAGCCTTCCTCCCAATATCCATCTGTATTGTCATCCCTTTTCCCAAAAAAATGAAATTGAGAAAATAGTCCAGGAACTCCTTAATGCAGGTGTTATCCGCCCTAGTATGAGCCCCTACTCTTCTCCTGTGGTCATGGTCCTAAAGAAAGAAGGTTCTTGGCGAATGTGTCCTGACTTTCATGCCCTCAACAAACTTACCATTAAAGAAAAATTTCTCATTCTTGTCATTGATGACCGCCTAGATGAACTGAGTGGCACCCAATTCTTTACTAAACTTGACCTTCATTCAGGCTACCACCAAATATGTATGAAAGAGGCAGACATTCCCAAGATTTCCTTTAGAACTCATGAGGGCCACTATGAGTTTTTGGTCATGCCCTTTGGCTTGTGTAATGCCCCCTCGACCTTTCAAAGCCTCATGAATCATGTCTTCCGTCCTTTTCTCTGTCATTTTGTCTTATTTTTCTTTGATGATATCCTCATCTATAGAAAGACCTGGACAGAACATCTTGCTCATGTGGATCGAGTTCTTTATCTACTCTCTCAACACCAACTTTTCCTGAAATAGACTAAATGTGCTTTTGGCGCCTTAGAATTAGAGTACTTGGGTCATCTGGTTGGCAAAGACGACATGAGGGTGGATCCTAAAAAGGTTGAAGCTATGAAAGACTGGCCTCACCCAAAGACTCTCAAAAGCTTGCGTGGATTGTTTGGATTAACAGGTCATTATCGCAAGTTTGTTAAGAATTACAGAAAGATTGCAGCACCTCTCCCTGCTCTCCTAAAAAAGAACTCTTTCACTTGGACTCCAGCTGCTGCTCAAGCTTTTCAAACCTTGAAGATGGCCATGTGCACCACTCCAGTCCTGGTCCTTCCTGATTTCAAAAAGACCTTTGTCTTGGAATGTGATGCTTTAGGGAAAGGAATTGGTGTTGTCCTTATGTAAGAGGTTCGGCCTTTGGCCTTTACCAGCAAGCAACTATTTGAAAGAAATTTGGGCAAATCTATCTATGAAAAGGAAATGTCAACTATTCTACATGTTGTTGATTTGTGGTGCCCTTATCTATTGGGGCAACGCTTCCAAATTAACACAAACCATCAAAGCCTCAAGTATTTTTTGGAACTACGCATTTCCTCCTCGAAGCAACAAAAATGGGTAACTAAGCTATTTGGCTATGATTATGAGATCATTTACAAGAAAGGCAAAGAAAATGTGGTTGCGGATGCACTTTCCCACAAATATGAAGATGAAGGATCCCTTTTTTCTCTTTCCTTCATTGTACCAGATTGGCTCCAAGATCTTTGCCAGGAATGGCTACAAGATCCCAAAAGTTCACAGCTAATCCAACAATTGCAATCTAGTGCTCCAGCTCCCCCAGGGTACTCTTGGCTCCATGATGAGATTCGATACAAAGGCCGTCTGTATTTAAGTAAACAATCAAATCTTAAATCCACGGTACTTTCTGATCTTCATGCTACACCGACAGCGGGGCACTCAGGGTTCACCAAAACCTATGACAGGGTCAAACGCTCTTTTTTCTAGGATGGTATGAAACAAGACATTCGTACTTTTGTCACCGAATGTGATGTGTGTCAATGAAACAAGGAAGAAACAGTCAAATCTTCGGGCACACTACAACCGTTCCTGATTCCACCTACTATTTGGAAGGACATCTCTATGGATTTTATTACAGGATTACCCAAATCGGGAAATAAATCAGTCATCATGGTGGTTGTTGATCGCCTTTCCAAGTATGCTCATTTTTGCGCTCTTCAACACCCATTTACAACATCCACGGTGGCTCAAATTTTCATGGATCAGGTCTTCAATCTTCATGGCATGCCACACTCTATTGTTTATGATCGTGACCCAACTTTCACAAGCAATTTTTGTCAAGAACTGTTCAAGCTACAAGGCACCCAATTGCATCTCAGTACAACTTATCATCCCCAGACTGATGGTCAAATAGAAGTTGTCAACAAGTGTTTGGAAACATATTTGAGGTGTTTTTCCTCGGAAAAGAAAAATCAGTGGGCTCAATGGTTACCCCTAGTTGAATGGTGGTACAACACTTCATACCATACAACTACACGCATGACTCCTCTTGAAATGGTATATGGATAGAATCCACCTTCAGTTCTCTCATACTTACCTGATGTATCGAAGGTCCAGGCGGTTGAACAAACACTTACAGTTCGAGAGGCTATTCTTCGTACCCTCAAAGAGAATTTGGTCATGGCACAAAATCGCATGAAGCAACAAACAAATCAAGGTCTCTCTGAACGTCAATTTGAATAAGGGGATCAGGTGTTTCTTCGCCTACAACCTTACAAGCATAATTCCCTCAAGGTCGAGCATTGTTAGAAGCTAGCACCCAAATTGTATGGGCCTTATAGAGTTCTCAAACGTGAAGGGCAGGTGGCCTATCAGTTAGTTTTGCCCAATCATTCGAAGCTACATCCTATTTTTCATGTTTCCTACTTAAAGAAGGTGTTCAGAACTAAGTTCCAAATTCAAGCCAACCTTCCCGAGTTAGCCGAAGAAGGATCCATTTGACTACAACCATAAGCTGTTTTGGATTAGCGTGACTGTTTCCTGCGTCAGAGAACCATCAAGGAAGTGTTAATCCAGTGGAAAGATACAACTCTAGCAGATGCCACTTGGGAACCAACTACCATTCTGCAAAAATTTACACATCTCAAGCCTTGAGGACAAGGTTGTTTTTAAGGGGGAGGACATGTTAGGGTCCTAACCTGCACATAGGTAGAACAATATATTCAGATGTAATAAAGGTCAATATTAATAAGGCCTTGCAATACAATAGAATAAGTCAGATGTAAGAAGACCTAACATAAGCTTCTGCTTCTAGAAGGATCTTCCTCTAGATGCTTCTTTTGATAGACATATTTAGTATAAATAGGAGTCGAGGGTATGAGAACCCTAGCTTCGAAATTATTGTAAAAGAGCTCTTCTCAACTGGAGGTTGCCTCCTCGAAGAGGCACATGAACATTGCTTTCAGAATCAAAGTGCTATTTCTGTTGTTATTCTTATATCATTTCAGTGCTATTGTGGTGATTGTTCTGGTTATATTGTTGTTATTCTACCATTTCTAGCATTTTATTTCTATTCTGCATACTTTTTATATCTGGTATATTACAAGAAAACAAAGAAGCAGACAACCTATCAAAACAGGTGCTCCTGAAGGTTCCCAGGAAGATTGTCTGTTTTCTATGTGAAGAGGATCATGAGGGTCCTCACATGTATTTAGATCTCTTCTAGTAGTACTGCTCCTGTCGCATGAACTATCAGTTCAATGTTTTTTGGGGATATTAGCGGGCTTCACAAATGACATCTTGTTCATTTGGTATGGCTTTGGTTGATGTTTCTTCTGGATTATATCCTTTGTGGGGGTTTATAAAGTTTTTGTAGTGGGATTGTAGCTCTTGTTTGGGTTATTATTATAGTCATTTTTTTCTATGCAGTGGGAAAGGCTGTCACTGGATGTATTTTAGCATCTGTTGTTGATTATCATGTAAAAGAACAATTTATATTTAATATAAATATAAAGCTAAATTTTCTGTGGAAAAGAAAAAGTAAGTTATAACAGTAGTTGGATTTCAATGGAGAAGCATCCAATTCTTCCATAATAAAAAGTTGTAAAAATAATTATACTTCAATTTACTATTCCATAATAAAAAATTGTAGAAATAATTATATTTCAATAAATTGTATATATATTTCAAAATAAAAATTATTTTAAATAAAATATTATCTTTTTATTTTTTTGAATGATAAAAAATAACAAAAGATTAAATAAATAAGTTGTAATTTTAATAG
>ML822893.1:131541-148650 GCA_009831015.1 Picea engelmannii
ATAAGAGTAATCATGCGACACACTAAGGTAGACACGTTAATTGACAGTGGGTCTCAATCTAACCTAATCTTAGAAGAGTTAGTTAAGAAATTGGGATTAAAAACACAAATGCATCATAGGCCTTACACACTTAAATGGATGAGAAATCTTCATCAAATGCACATAACTAAACAGTGCACAATAAAATTTGCAATCTCATCTAAGTATGTGGACGAAGTAACTTGTGATGTTGTGTCATTAAGAGGATGTGGGATGATCTTAGGTAGTCCATACTTGTTTGATCGTAAGGCAATATTCTACAGAACTAAAAATCAATATCAGTTCACTAAAGCAGGTCATGATTATGTGGTTCATTCTCATCGTGTTAAAACACTTCAAACAGGGGAATAGTTAACGAATGTAGTTGTTTCAAATGAAGTAATTAAGCAAGAACAAGATATGGTTGTCAATCATCGGTTTCTTAAAGATAAGCTCATGTCGTGTAGATATATAAAGTGTATCAGTTCATTTGCAGTCGTCTTCTTAATACTGTCATTAGCAATGTTTTCTACATGGATGATAGTAGCTTCAATAAGATGTGACAGGGTTGCAATGGCTAACAATATACTGTCAGTTGTCATGATTGTGTTACAGATGATCGTGATGAGACAGGTGCACAGGACAGGGTTCAGAGACAGAGAGCAAGCCGGGTGGCCTATCCCGAGCTTGTTGACTGATCAGTAACCTTTTGGGGACCAAAAGGTCTTATTGTGGGGAGGTGTGATCCGAAATCGGATTTAGAGGCCTGTCAGGGCATGAAAAATGCTCAAAAATGAAAGTTCTTAGAATCCGACGAAACCAAAACCATTGCCTCCGGCTCATCTTCCTGATTCTGGTGGTATAATTTTTATGTCAAACGGAGTCCGTATCGAGAAGATATCGCATTCTGTCCGCCAAGCCAAACAGGGAAAATTTTGGGTGCTGACTGTACCTGTCCGTACAGTCCGTACAGACACGTGTTATACCGTACAACTGATGTGGTGGTGTCCGTACAGTGACATGGAGATTCTATACAGTGACATGTGGCAGCATCAGGAGACAACACATGGCAGGTCCGTACAGGACACGTGGCAGCCTCAGAGCGTGACACGTGTCAGGCTGATTTGGCATTTTCGGCGTACACTTGGACCAATCCTGGAGTGACACGTGTCACCACTGGAAGGGTGACACATGGCATGGATAATGTCAGCATCGTACTGCGATGACGTGGCAGGCTTATATGTCAGATGACGTGGCGAAGTGACGTGGCGGGCACGTGGGCGAATCAGCGCTTGACGCGTGTCGTGTTCTGGTTGGATGGAAAGGTGCCACGTGGACCAGTCACGGGCTGCCACGTGGAACCCCGGGTTTTGCCAATATGGCCTATGTCAAAAAAATTATTTGGGTCGCCGAGGATCGAACCCGCGATCTCCTCCACTGGCAACGACTTAATAAAGCCTCTGTGACCACTACGCCATACTATGGTGCTTGTTATGTAATCGGCAGATAACATATTTATTTTTGGTTGTTGTTTGAAACGGACGGGGGGCGGGCCGGGGCTTAGCCCCGACCCATAGCCCTCGGCGATTTTCACCGTGACCTTACTCCATGACCGGGAGCGCGGGGTTACCACAGCCCTTTTGTGTGCGGTATGTATAGTGCCGTGGCCCTATGGACAACCCCATGTGACCGGTGCGAGCGTGAATGGGGTGGCCCGCGCTATAGCGCGTGGCCACATGGCCTCCATACGACCTTGCCAAAGGGGGCCGCGCCCAGGAAAGGGGGATAGCACCCAATATGGTTATAAAGTGGGTATTATAACTAAAGAATTGGTTTTTTAGTTATTATTTAAGCCTTTTTTAATGTAATTAATCCTTTTTTAAGGGTTATTGGGCTTTTTTAGAGCCTAAATTCGTGGAGGAAGTTGGAGAGGGAAAACTAAATCCCCAACTATTTAACCAAGGCCATTTTGAGGCCAAGGACATAGCTTTTGAGAGCAATTACAGAGCAGAGATGTTGAAGCAAGCCAAGTCAAAGCCAGTTTGAGGCAGGGAGACCGTTGAGGAGGAGATGTTGTCGGACGATTTCTGAGAGCTCGGGACATCCGATTCAGGTGCCGTTTTTTGTGCATGGTTCCAGAGATCTGGGCGAACAAGACCAGATCATTCTTGAGACCATTCGGCAATGTAAAGATGTACTAATAATCTTTCGAACAGAAATAAAAAGCCTCCCCCACAAGAGAAAAGGCCCGGAGACGTAGGCAAAGTTGCCGAACTCCGTTATCAACCTCTGTGCATTATGGTTTGTTGTTTTTCATTATGTTTTTCAGATCTGAAAATATGTTCATGGTTGTATAATTCATTTCTTTTCTCGCTCTTCATTAAGTTTTCCAATGGTTAATAAATGCATGCAAATAAAACTCAACCATAGTCATTTCGAAAAATCCTGACGGATCATTCCATCAGAGAGGATTCTCTTTGCATTCCCAATTGGATATACAATGGATTTGCATTCAATCGATCACCTCTTTCCTATCCATTGCTTCCAATGGAAAATTGCAGGTAATCCAAAACATGGAAACCATAGTTCTTCTCTTGTCTTTTTCCCAAGGTAATTGTTCCAATCTTACACTTTTCCATATGCATTTCTCATGAAGATCATTTGAAATAAACATGCACCAGTTGTTCAAGTGATCGTGACATACTTAACAATGTGTTGGCAGTCAATTCACATTTTCATACTGTCCTTATAAGCTGCCTACACCAGAGTTTTGCAAACTTTGATTTTGTCACAATCTCTTCAATAAAACGACACTATTATTTTTTGCGCTATGTGCACACTTACCTTGGTTCCCATTTTCACGACTGAAAGCATGAAAACTTGGTTTGCGAAGTCACATTGAAATCGTTACCAGATTGTTATGATCGCTCTTGTTTATATGCTCATCGTGTTTTCGAATTTGTTTATCGTTACACAATTGACAAGATTGCAAGATCATTATTCTTTTGACATTTTTATTTGAGACTTCGTTTACAAGACTGTGGCGATATTCTTTTGATCAAGTTTATGATGCATTGGTAGTTGGATTTATATGTTCCTTGATCGATTCACTTGGAATATTGATTTCATAAAAACATTGTTGTGTTGAGGCAAAACCCTTGGTATAAATCATTTCATGCAACACATGTTTCGTATAACCAAACCCTTGGTGTGACTTTGATTTATCGCTTTGGTTTTGAAACTATAACTTTTGCTTGCCTGAATGTTTTATCCACTTACCAAAGGTTTCGATTAATTGATTGAAGTGGCATAGTTTTAACACATTGTGATTTGAATAATTGTAAGCGTCGACGGTTGTACCATGGTAATGACTATTCTGCATGGGCAGAAATAGTTCCACGACCTTCACATGATATGTCATTAATGCTTACCCTTGTCCCTGTTTCACCTTGCTAGTTTTGGGCGAGCTTGTGAGCATTCTTCTCCTGCGTATGCTGTGATTTAAACCCTGGTTTGTTCACATCGCCCAACGTGTGCTCCTTTCTATGGCACCGGTGGTGCGAATTGAGCCAAATGGTAATCAAGCTCTGTTACTCTTTGACAACGCCCGTAAGGATTTACAATATAATGGTTGGCTCGTGTTTATACAGAGGTTCGAGGGTTTCAATCTGTTTGTTGCACAACAATTCACCCTTACCTTTGATGGGTGTAGGGACAAAGTAGGTGACATTCAGCTTGAAATCAGTGAAGAGTTCATTATCTCTGCCACATGGTTAGCAGCCACGGGCCAATGATGGTTTAAAAAATCTAAAGTTGATGAGGTGCCATGGCCCTTACTGTTCGTATCATGAAAGGTCACATCCTGTGACAAAGGTATGATTATTTCCACACTTAAGCCTAGGTAGCACGATCTTTTGATGGTGGTTAAACAATTCATGACCTATGAGGGTCGGTATGGACTGGTTTTTCTTTATCACGTTCGACTGTTAATGAACTTCATGGGTTATCCATTGAACATGCCATTTTACTACTTGCGTAGTATGTACAAAATGTCACAGAGGTTTAAACGAGAGAAGGCCGATAGTAGCTTGTTCCACCACGGCTTGATTAGACTCATCATTGTTCACCACTTAAATCTTCATGACGACAATTGGCAAGCTTTTATCTCTCGAAATGGCTTTGTTGATTCAAAGCCTGTCCAAATCGATAAGCTTGTGGTTAGTGAAACTAAGGTCGAGCCACCCATTCCATTCCATGCCCTACTGCCCTCTCCCAAACCCTCAGTTGACCCTGATATCGACCTACATGACATATTAATAGACAAAACCCAGGCTGTTGAGAACCCTGTGAGTGAAAAGGTTAAAGGTAACCCTACTATTGATAGAAAAGGTAAAAAGAATGCTCGATTAATATCGAGACTTGCCCAGAATAAACCTAATCCAAACACTGATCAAAAGCCCATAGTCCTCAGCGAAGACTCAGACTCTGATGTGGAGCATTTTCTAGCTGGAGCGTTTTCTGAGCCACCCTATGACTTTTGCTCCGAGCCACCCTATGACTTTGTTTCTAATCTATCCCCTTGCCTAAATAACAATCCTAGCTACCCAGGGATCAAGCTACCTAATGAAACCCTCGGTGATCTGAGCAAACCCTCGAATATCGTTTCAAAGCCTGGGCAGTTGTCATGCAGCCAATGTGATGTGTGGCTGGAACACTACTATACCGACGTTCCCTTATTACAGTCGAAAATCAAATCATTGGAAAACCAAGTTACAGTGTTGACAAGAGAAAGGGACAAGTTTCAAGATAATGAAAAGAAGCAGAGAACCACTGGTTCGATCGTGTTTAGGAATGTCGAATCGGCTACAACCTTCGTCAATTCCAAATTATCATGACCGGGTCGTTTCTGTTTTCCTGGTATGAATTTCAATATCAATTTTGTTTTATGAATTGATTGAATTAATATAGTGAATCAAGTTTTGGTTTTTTATTAGCTCTGTCCATTATTTGAAAGGACTCTGTCATAGTTTGATTATCAAAAACGGTTATGTGTGGATCCTGTACAATAGGTTCAATTTACTAAAATTAAATGTACATATGATTTGGTTGTGCGATTTCTCATGCCCAGTTTAGTACAAGCAATTCATTGATTTTGATTCCGTTTGGTTTGTTTGTGAATCAATTCTGTTTGATAGTCGATTTGGTATGATTTTAATTAGTTTCGTTTGCTCTTAATAAACTCAAAACGACTTTGTTCTATATTGAATGCGTATTCTCGATTGGATTTTAATGCAAAGGATCTACTTTCTATAATCGTGGACTTGTGTTGATTCATAATAGCTGTAACAAGTACAAACTATTTCGATTTGTTTTGATTTGATTGATGCATGTCTTGAGTTAGCACGATTTCCTGTTGTGAGTTAGATTGATATCGAAAGTAGATTTGATACTGCTCTATTGGTTTTGATTTTCAAAAAACAATTTTGTCTCTGTTAAATTCGTATGAGAAAACTCGGCTAATAGTTCGACTCAAGTAATGTTTTCGTTGAATGTCAATCGATTTTGTCTTCCCCCAATTGGCAATAAAAAACGATGGACGAGTACCACAGATCCTGTTATCATCCGATTAATTCTATTATGATTTCGTTTATGATAATTTACATACCAGTTTTTTATTTGATCCGCCAATAGTATGGATCGTTTGTCTATGTTTAACATGGTGCTATCAATTTGAAAAAACGATCCTGTTGATTTTGTTTGGATTCGAAGTAATTTTGTTAATGGCCGTAACAAACACAAACTGTTGATTTTGATTTCAATTGGTTCATGAAACGGTTTCACTGCTGTTGAGTTATTCAATACGATTATGTTAACCCGAATTGGTAATAACAAATTAAACAGAGTGTATCCATCTCTGTTATCATTTGGTTAAATACGATTTAGTTTGTTCAATTTGTATACAAGCGTTAATTTGAATGATTCTTTTAGTAATCAAATATTTTTCAATGGTTTGAATATATTTTCTAAGATTCAAATTGTTTTTTAAAACGATTCTGTCTTTGATTTAGATCAGCTACAGAATCGCAAGATTCTGTAGCTAGTCTTAGAAATTAAAGTTTTGTTAATTTTATTAATAAAATATCCTCTAATATTCTCTATTCTTGTCCTTGTTCAGGTACATACGAATTTCCATGATCAATTGGGCATGCTGTGGCAATCTAGGAGATATTTGTGTGATATAGTTTTTATTTTAGGTTGTTAGTTTAATCAGACTTGGGATATTTTCCCAGATTTGTGTAAACAGTTTTGATAACTTCCATAGAGATATTTTTCCCTGTGGAAGGTCTTTAAATACTGGTCATTTTTTGTAATAATCATCTTCACTTGTGGGAGAACTAGACTATGGATTTATGACTCAGACTAAGACGAAAGTTGATGTCTTGTAACAACGTTCGCTTTCAATATATCAAACTTTTGTTTTAAGTTTTATGCATGTCAGTTTGCAGTTGATTATAGACTACTTTAGCTATCATAATCTATTGTAGGATGATATGATTTGATTAATGTGCTATCCATATATGATCTCTTTCATTATTTAAAAGTACAGAAAGTACTTTGTTTCAGTTAATGAATCACAGATTTCTCTTCTTCGTTAATTGAATCATTTTGTATAGATCTTTGCATACAGATTTATCTAACTATGAAGGTTTATAAATCAGAAGGTTTTTGTAAATTTTGTATTTCTTGTTTTTCCTGTAATCATATTTGAAGAGCACAATTGTTTCTAGTTTACAAGAAGCTCGTGGGTAATCCAGTGCGGGTTTCCTCCCTTCGATCAGCTAAGACGATCATTGCATACACATGACAAAACTAGAGCGTTACTTCAGGTTAGTTTGTTATTTGGTATTTAATAGTCAATTTGTTAGTATAGTATAAGTAGTTTAGTTAGATATATGTGTAGTTTAGATTCGTACTTAGAGTTATTATTTTAGTTGCTTAGTTTAGTTAGTTTTATGTTATTTCTTTTCATAAAATTATAAAATCAAAAAACAATAGTCTTGCTGTCTTAGGACAGATTACCAATGAGTTTTTCATATTTTCATTCAAATCTGTAATTTGTAAATGTTGTACATTTGTAAATTAATTCGACTCTATTAGTAATTGAACTTTTGATTTTATAGAATTATAGTTGTGTAGTATTAGATAGTAGCTTGTATATATAATAGTTTAGATAGTTATTTTTAGTTAGATTAGTTAGTTTACAGTTGTTTTCTTTTGTTTTCTTAGGAATTAGATTGGCTAATGGAGCCGCTAAACCCATCAGGGTGGGTTATCCCAAACAACTTGGTTTATTTAGACAACCCCGGACTGGATCCACTCTTCCAGTTGTCAGACGGTCAATTTTACTCATTAACAAATGACACTAGAAGGAGGGCCTGCAATTAATTAATGGCACGAGGCGGTCATAATACTCCTCCACCACCTAATCGCTCACCTATAGTTACAAGAATCCATTTGAACGATAACATTCCCCCTCAAATAGAAACCACATCAACCCACGATCCATAGATCACAATTGAGCCAGCAACCCCAAATCCTACAGGTAGTGACATACAAGAGATTGTCCGCCAATCTCTCATAAAAACACATAGTGGCTTAGCCCGTTTGAGGCAACCAAATTGACCGTGGGGCCAACCTTTGGATTTATCTGATATCAGGGAACAACTCAGAGGCACTAACCTCACTGTGAACCCTACAGATCCAACCCTCACTCTTGCTGTAGGAGGATATGGAATACCTCCCTCACCACCTCCATCATCTCCTTCTTCTTCTTGAGGAGATTCTTCTGACGAAGGCAGTTCCCCTTCTCAGCCTTCCACACCCACTACTCCAATGGCCAACTAGAACAATCCTGCTAGACCTTGGCTCGACCAGGATGTCGTAGCTGTACCTGGAGCTCAGCATCCCATGCCTAAACACCCGGAGAAATGGCTTCCCAAGTTTGACCCTGACTCAAAACAGATCATTGAAGATCACATTAAGAAGTTTATGTTAGCCATAAGACTCTGCAATGTTGAACATGAAGACGTAGTCTGTAGGTTGTTCCCCTATACTTTTGAGGGCAATGCATCTACATGGTACTTTTCCCAACAACCTCACACCATCGTGTCTTGGGAAAAATTTGAGTCATACTTTTTGGAAAAGTTCGGAGATGGTAAGCCTCCAAAAGTCCTAGTTATGGATCTTTCTAACTTAAGAATGAACCCTAAAGAAAAAGTTAAAGACTTCAATCAAATATTCTTAACACTTAAAAACCGAATCCCTGCAGATTCCATGCCTTCCGAGAATCTCATAATAGAATACTATACTAAAGCCTTGCATCAAAGTATAGCTATTTGGGTTAAATGATCTAAGAAAGCCACGTTGTTAGAAGCCTTCGAAGAGGCCAGCCAGATTGACAACGACATACTTAGCCTTAAAGACTCTACTAGCAACGAAACAGAGACTAGTTCTTCTTCCAAAAATAAGATTGAAATCCTCCGTAGACCTACTCAAGGTAAAGCGCAACCGAAAATCTCGGATTTAGAAAACTTAACTAAAGTTGTTCAAAAACTGTCAAATCAAGTTATAGACTTGAAGAAGACGACCGAAGAAGCTTCCTCGAGCAAAGGACCTTACAAGCCCCCGTTCAAGAAACCTTTTCCCACCAACCGAACTAATCCAACCACCGAAGGCCTTAATCTAGAAAGTTTGCAATACGCCCTTCAAACAATTCTAGAAGCCCAAGATAACTTGGTGCCTCCTGAGATTCTTGAGGAGGTAGTTGAACAAGAGACAGTTCAAGAAGAGGAGTATTCTCCAAATATTTTTGGACACGTCTCGGATAGCATCTTTCAAGCCAACTTCGAGACGGTTCATCCGTACAATACTAGGAGTAAGACGACAAACAAACCTTCCTCCGAAAACCCTACAACTTTACCTTCAAAGCAGTCTAAACTAGCTGAGACTAAACAGAGTAATGTGAACCCCAACTTAGATTATGATGTAGTTGAAGATCTTAAAAATTTGAGAGCTAACATTTCTGTTTATGAGTTATTGAAATTTCCATTTCTGCTACAAAAAATGTTACAGAATATCTCAGAGAGCGGCAAAAATAATTCTACTGGTAACAAGGTTGTGCAGAATAAAGTTCCTCAGAAGACTTCCACTAAAAACAATCCTGATCCTCAAGATAAAGGAATCCTTCCTGTAAGTAATGTAAATAATGTAAATAATGTATATAAAGTAGTTTTAGAAACTGCGAGTAAAAAGTCACAAACTACCACCCTTGGCACTCGCAAAAATGTACCTCCATTTTTGTTAACATTCGAAATCTTTAATAGAAACATGCACAATTGTATGGTAGACTTAGGAGCGTCATCCAATGTGATGCCATGGTCTGTATGCCAGAAGATTAACGCTGAAGTTGAACCCTCCACCTTAAAAATCATACAACTTGATTGGACCAATGTCAAAGTTATAGGCGAACTAAAGAATGTGCTTATAAGATTATCGTCTAACCCCAAGGTTCATCAACTCATTGATATAATTGTTGTGGATATTCCAGAAGTGTATGGTTTGTTTTTAAGCCGGGACTGGTCGAAGCGGCTACACGGTTATTTCGCGACAGATTGGTCTCATCTATGGCTTCCAGAGAACGACAAGCCCAACAAGATCAAGGTGAATCGTGAACGCTACCTTAAGTTCACAGTCACACATTTGAACGATCCCAACGAAACATTTACACCTCCTGCGGATTCACCCGAAGTACAAGGGATGGATACATTTTTCGGCAATTTCATGGCTGAGGCTTCAACTATCACCAATCCAGAACAACAGTCCGAGATTGTAGCATATGTGCAGCCAACAACTTCTATGAAACGGTCTCATGTACCCGATGAAAATCAAATTTGGTCTCTTTATTTTGACGCGTCAAAGTCCAAAGAAGGAGCTGGTGCAGGTTGTGTCATTATCAATCCGTTAGGTAACAAAACATTGATTGCATGTAGGCTAGAATTTGAATGTACTAATAACACTACAGAATATGAGGCTTTACTGCAAGGTCTCAGAAAAGCCTTTTATATGAACATTCAAAACTTGGCTATCTTTGGCGACTCCGAAATAGTGGTTAGACAGGTAAGAGATTCTATCCACTATCTGTCTCCGCATCTCAAAAGCTACCAATACGAGGTATGGAATTTAATGAATGAATTTTCTGTTTTCAATATAAATTCCATTGCTATATTGAATAATTTTGAAGCAGATCTATTGGCTAATGTAGCTTCTAAACTCTTTCCTACAGAAGGCTTTTCCCCAGGTGCATTCTCCGTTGAACTGTTGTTCCAACCATCCGTTCCCGACAACATCACGAATTGGAGAGTCTTCGACGACGATCAACAACTTATTAGCTTCCTCCATATGATAGAAACTTTTCAAGGTGCGGTGATAGATGAACGCACTCATGATGACAATTTGTGCAATTTCACGGTAATACCAGATCCGAGAACTCCCGAATCTCCATCGGACATGGTAAACTTGATCCCTAAATCTGTAGTTAGATTAGAGAAGTTTTATGATCTTCAAGATAAATTTAAAAAATGGTCAATTGTAAAACCAGTAGTTCCTCATTATCATACGAAAAAGTAAACTTAGGGACTAAGGACAATCCACAGTGCATTAATTTAGGGTTGGGGTGTTCTCAACAAGAAAAAGCTGCATTTATTATATTATTTAAAGAATTTAAAGATGTATTTGCATGGACATATGATGACCTTAAAACTTTCGACCCTAACATCATACAACATGTCATTCCTATGAAACCCTAAACCTTGCCCTTCCAACAAAAATTGAGAAAAATGCACCCTAAGCTCGAACTGACCGTTCAAAAAGAATTGAATAAGCTCCTAAATGCTAAAATTATTTTCCCTGTTAGGCACACTCAACGGGTTTCTAACCTTGTCCCTATCTGAAAGAATAGTGGGGAAATCTGACTCTGCGTCGATTTTTTAAACCTTAATAGAGCGTCTGATAAAGACAACTATCCTATCCCACCCATGGAACAGATCCTTCAACAAGTATCTGGTTCTGAGAGGCTATCCTTACTGGATGGTTTCTCAGGGTACAACCAAGTCCTGATGTCTCCTCTAGACCAACTTAAAACTACCTTCCGCACCCCGTGGGGCACCTATGCTTATCGAAAAATGTCGTTTGGATTGATTAATGTCGGTGCCACTTTTTAGAGAGAAATGGACATTGCTTTCCAAGGCCTAATCAATCAGTCCATTGTAGTTTACTTAGATTATGTGACGGTATTTTATAAAAACAAAAATGATCATCTAGCTCACTTACGAGCCATTCTACAATGATGCTGTAAATATGACATTTCCTTGAATCCTAAAAAATCCATCTTTGTAGTAGAACAAGGTAAACTCTTGGGATTGATTGTGTCAAGCAAAGGGATGATTAACGATCCCAAAAGGATTCAATTCATCTCGAAACTTCCCCCTCCTACATCCAAAAAGTCTATGCAGTCTTTCTTAGGCCAGATTAACTTCGTGAGGAGATTCGTCCATAGTTTCTCCGAAAGGGTCAGGCCTTTACATAATTTAATTAAGAAGGACACCCAATATCACTGGGGACCCCTAGAAAGTCAATATTTTAATGCAATAAAGAAGGCCATAATAGACGCTCTGTTTCTCATGAGCCCCGACTTTTCTCAATACTTTACAATCTACACTTTTTCTTCTGACCGTTCCTACGCTGCCATCCTAACTCAAAAGAACGTCGAAAACAATGAAGTACCCATCGCCTTTATGATCTCTGCTTTCAAAGGTGCTAAACTTAATTACCCAGCGATAGATCAACAAGCCTACACTGTTTTCAAAGAAGTCAAACATTTCCGGTCTTATCTATTGAAGTCTAGGACGAAGATATTGTCCCTTATCCATCCGTCAGAAACCTGTTAGTACAGAAGGAATTAGGTGAAAAGAGGGCTAACTGGGTCACCTCCTTGCAGGAGTAAGACTTAGAAATTACCCTAGCTCAGATAGTGAGAGGTCAAGGGCTATGCAAGTTAGTTGTTGATTCAGCAGCAGGACAACAAGAAGAAAGCGATACGTCAAACCTAGGACAACACAATCAAAATGAAATCTGTTGTACACAAAACTCGGTCAGTCCTTGGTATGACGATATAAGATTCTGTCTAGAACATGGGTTCGCCCCCTGTCACCTGGATCCCACTAAAAGAAGAGAGTTGAGATTAAAGTCTGCCCCCTTTCATTTGGTTAATGGTATCCTGTTTCGTCAAAATTTTGATGGTGTACTGATGCGTTGTCTTGAGAAAGATGAAGCAGAAAAAGTCTTGCTAGAGTTGCATGAAGGAGAAGTTGGTGGTCATTTTGGTGGTGACACCACTACCCATAGGGTTTTAAGAGCCAGTTATTACTGGCCCACGCTTTTTAGAGATTCCCATGCCTTGTGTCGTAAGTGTATTATTTGTTAGAAAGCATCAGGGCGATTACAGAAACCAGCCTTTCCATCACATCCTGTCTCAGTAGATTCTCCTTTTCAGCAGTGGGGCCTTGATATCATAGGTCCAATAAACCCCCCATCCTCAAAACAACATAATTTCATCGTAACAACCACAGATTACTTTACCCGATGGTCTGAAGCTGTCGCGTTAAGAGCTGTGAACACCAGTCAGGTAATTGCCTTTCTAAATTCAAATATTATAACTCGTTTTGGTATCCCTGACTGTTTAGTATTCGATAATGCCTCTTACTTTTCCTCTCTTGAAATGAGCGAGTTCTCTTTAGAAAAAGGAATCAAACTAAAGTATTCTTCTAGCTATTACCCCAAGGGCAATGGATTGGCAGAATCAACAAATAAGAACTTGATTAAAATCATCAAGAGAATGGTGGCTGAAAATCACAAAAATTGGCACAATGCACTATTAAACGTGCTGTGGGCTGATAGGGTAACACCAAAATATGTTATAGGTAACTCCCCCTTTTTTCTCGTTTATGGCAGAGAAGCAATTCTACCACCTCACATTCTTCTTCCTTCACTACAGTTGTCGCAGAAAATCCAAGAAGAAGATTGTCCCCCTTTAGAAAACCAAATTAACGCTTTGATGAAGCTAGAAGAAGTTAGAGCCCAAGCTAAACGTAAGTTAGATCAACATCAACTATTGGTTAAAAGCTGGTTCGATTATAACTCTGCTTCTGATAGGAATTTCAAAGTAGGTGATCTCATCTTGAAATGGGACAAACCGCATGAGGGAAAAGGAGAGCATACAAAATTTCAAAACTTATGGCTGGGATCGTTTTTTATTGCTGAGAAGTTGGGTCCCAGTTCTTTCCGATTGCAAAACCTTGAGGGGAAGCCTGATACCTATCCGATAAATGGCCAAGCCTTGAAAAGATACTTTTCTTGATGGCAACTCCTTGTATATTATGTACATATATTTTGCTTTTGCTTGCGTTCTCTTTTTCTTTCAGTTTTTGATTTCTCCTTTGAGTTTATCAGTTTGTGTTTTTGCAAATACACATACCTATATATTGAGCTATTTAGGCAAAGAAAACAGAAAATTTCTTCCCTGAAATAACTGCTAAGAAAAATATATAAAACATCAATTGTATACTTCTGAAATTGATATCTGTGTTGGCAAAAAGTTTGTTGTTTGAAAGAAGTTGATTGATTTCGATCTCTGAGTAAAGCTTGTCATGATCATCTATCATCTTTTTATGCTGTCCCTTTTCCTTAAGGGAATGACTCAGAAGATGTCTCCCTGCCTTAGTAAGTTGCTTCTGTAAATGAAACATCTCTGGATCTTAATGAAGGACAGTTCTAAAAATTTTTGCTGAGGTATAATATGTTAAAATATCATAATTTTCAGCATCACCCCGCTCAACTATATAAAACAAAATAAATCATTAATAGAGCTATGGGAAGTGCTTGTAAACCCGTCAGGATGTTGAATAGGTCTGCTGGCAGCGGGTAAATGCATGCATGACGCCAAGACAAATTCGTCGGGGTACTGAACAGGCCTGCTGGCAACGAAGCAATGTCGGGTATATGAAAATGTGCAAAATAAGAAACCTCTTAACCTTAAAATGTCCTTCATTCTGAGCTGGAACTTCTTGGTAGGATACAGATGTTAGAGTGGGTTAAATGGAAACCCTCTCGAAGCTATGAACGCTTGTTGGAAGCAGTGGCTCTATCAACAGTATCAGAGATTTTATCCTTAATATCGTGACTCGCTTGTCTTAATATTGTTATCAGTTTTCATCTTTTAAAACACTGCTGGAATAGTTGGTTAATGGTGATGATTATATGAATTTCTGGTTGTTATTTTTGAGTTGGAATTATTCTTGTTGTCCTAATCTGAATTTGTTCTTTTGGTAGAGATAATTGCTTCTACCAGTGTGTCACCATTGTTGGCAGCCAATTAACATTTTCATATTGTCCTTATAAGCTACCTACACCAGCGTTTTGCAAACTTTGATTTTGTCACAATCTCTTCAATAAAATGACACTATTATGTTTTGCGCTATGTGCACACTTACCTTGGTTCCCATTTTCACGACTGAAAGCGTGAAAACTTGGTTTGTGAAGTCACATTGAAATCGTTACCGGATTGTTATGATCGCTCTTGTTTATATGCTCATTGTGTTTTCGAATTTGTTTATCGTTACACAATTGACAAGATTGCAAGATCATTATTCTTTTGACATTTTTATTTGAGACTTCGTTTACAAGACTATGACGATATTCTTTTGATCAAGTTTATGATGCATTGGTAGTTGGATTTATATGTTCCTTGATCGATTCACTTGGCATATTGATTTCATTAAAACACTGTTGTGTTGAGGAAAAACCCTTGGTATAAATCGCTTCATACAACACATGTTTCGTATAACCAAACCCTTAATGCGACTTTGATTTATCACTTTGGTTTTGAAACTATAACTTTTGCTTGCCCGAATGTTTTATCCACTTACTAAAGGTTTCAATTGATTGATTGAAGTGGCATAGTTTTAACACATTGTGATTTGAATAATTGTAAGCGCCGGTAGTTGTACCATGGTAATGACTATTTTGCATGGGCAGAAATAGTTCCACCACCTTCGCACGATATGTCATTAATTCTTACCCTTATCCCTGTTTCACCTTGCTAGTTTTGGGCCAGCTTGTGAGCATTCTTCTCCTGCGTATACTGTGATTTAAGCCTTGGTTCATTCACATCACCCACCATGTGCTCCTCTCTATGGAACTGGTGGTGCGAATTGAGCCGAACGGTAATCAAGCTCTGTTACTCTTTGACAATGCCCGTAAGGATTTACAAGATAATGGTTGGCTCATGTTTATATAGAGGTTTGATGGTTTCAATATGTTTGTTGCACAACAATTCGCCCTTACCTTTGATGGGTGTAGGGCCAAAGTGGGTGACATTCATCTTGAAATCAGTGAAGAGTTCATTAGCTCTGCCACAGGGTTAGTAGCCACAGGCTAGAGATGGTTTAAAAACTCTAAAGTTGATGAGGTGCCATGGCCCTTACTGTTCGTATCACAAAAGATCACATCCTGTGAGAAAGGTATTCCTATTTCCACACTTAAGCCTAGGTGGCACGATCTTTTGATGGTGGTTAAACAATTCGTGACCTGTAAGGGTCGGTATGGACTGGTTTTTCTTTATCACCTTTGACTGTTAATGAACTTCATGGGTTATCCATTTAACATGCCATTTTACTACTTGTGTAGTCTGTACAAAATGTCACAGAGGTTTAAATGAGAGAAGGCCAATAGTATCTTGTTCCACCACGGCCTGATCAAACTCATCATTGTTCACCACTTAAATATTCACGGTGACAATTGGCAAGCTTTTATCTCTCGAAATGGCTTTGTTGATTCAAAGTCTATCCAAATCGATAATCCTGTGGTTAGTGAAACTAAGGCCCAGCCACCCGTTCCATTCCATGCCCTACTACCCTCTCCCAAACCCTCGGTTGACCCTGATATCGACCTACTCGACATCTTAATAGACAAAACCCAGGTTGTTAAGAAGCCTGTGCGTAAAAAGGTTAAAGGTAACCCTACTGTCGATAGCAAAGGTAAAAAGAATGATCGATTAATATCGAGACTTGCCCGGAATAAACCTAATCCAAACACTGATAAAAAGCCCATAGTCCTCAGCGAAGACTCGGACTCTGATGTCGAGCGTTTTCTAGCTGGAGAGTATCCTTATTCCCATGGATTATGCTCCGAGCCACCCTATGACTTTGTTTCTAATCTACCCCCTTGCCTAAAGAACAATCCTATCTACCCAGGGATCAAGCTACCTAACGAAACCCTTGGTGATCTGAAAAAACCCTCGAGTATCGTTTCAAAGCCTGGGCAGTCGTCATGCAGCCAATGTGATGTGTGGCTGGAACGCTACTATACCGACGTTCCCTTATTACAGTCGAAAACTAAATCATTGGAAAACCAAGTTATAGTGTTGACATGAGAAAGGGACAAGTTTCAAGCTAATGACAAGAAGCAAATAACCACTGGTTCGATCATTTTTAGGAATGTCAAATCGGCTACAGCCTTCGTCAATTCCAAATTATCATGATCAGGTCATTTCTATTTTCCAGCTATGAATTTCAATATCAATTTCGTTTTATGAATTGATTGAATTAATATAATGAATCAAGTTCTAGTTTTTGATTAGCTCTATCCATTATTCGAAAGGACTTTGTCATAGTTTGATTATAAAAAACGGTTATGTGTGGATCCTGTACAATAGGTTCAATTTACTAAAATTAAATGTACAAATGATTTGGTTGTGCGATTTGTCATGCCCAGTTTAGTACAAGCAATTCATTGATTTTGATTTGGTTTGGTTTGTTTGTGAATCAATTCTGTTTGATAGTCGATTTGGTATGATTTTAATTAGTTTCGTTTTCTCTTAATAAACTAAAAACGACTCTGTTCTGTATTGAATGCGTATTCTCGATTGGATTTTAATGCAAACGATCTACTTGCTATAATCGTGGACTTGTGTTGATT
>ML822893.1:148750-159284 GCA_009831015.1 Picea engelmannii
TGATTAATGTGCTATCCATATCTGATCTCTTTCATTATTTAAAAGTACAACAATTACTTTGTTTCAGTTAATGAATCACAGATTTCTCTTCTTCGTTAATTTAATCATTTTGTATAGATCTTTGCATACAGATTTATCTAACTATGAAGGTTTATAAATCAGAAGGTTGTTGTAAATTTTTTATGTCTTATTTGTCCTGTAATCATATTTGAAGAGCACAACTGCTTCTAGTTTACAAGAATCTCGTGGGTAATCCCGTGCGGGTTTCCTCCCTCCGATCAGCTAAGATGATCATTGCATACAGAGGACAAACCTAGAGCGTTACTTCAGGTTAGTTTGTTATTTAGTATTTAATAGTCAATTATTTAGTATAGTATAAGTAGTTTAGTTAGATATATGTGTAGTTTAGATTCGTAGTTAGAGTTATTATTTTAGTTGCTTAGTTTAGTTAGTTTTATGTTATTTCTTTTCATAAAATTATAAAATCAAAAAACAATAGTCTCACTGTCTTAGGACAGATTACCAATGAGTTTTTCAGATTTTCATTCAAATCTGTAATTTGTAAATGTTGTACATTTGTAAATTAATTCGACTCTATTAGTAATTGAACTTGTGGTTTTATAGAATTATAGTTGTGTAGTATTAGATAGTAGCTTGTATATATAATAGTTTAGATAGTTATTTTTAGTTAGATTAGTTAGTTTAGAGTAGTTTTCTTTTGTTTTCTTAGGACTTAGATCGGCTAACGGAGCCGCTAAACTCGTCAGGGTGGGTTATCCCAAACAACTTGGGTTATTTAGACAACCCCAGACCGGATCCACTCTTCCAGTTGACAGACGACCAATTTCGCTCGTCAACAAATGGCGCTAGAAGGAGGGCCTGAAATTAATTAATGGCACGAGGCGGTCATAATACTCCTCCACCACCTAATCGCTCACCTATAGTGACAAGAATCCATTTGAGAAATAACATTCCCCCTCAAATAGAAACCACATCAACCCACGATCCACAGATCAAAATTGATCTAGCAACCCCAAATCCTACAGGTAGTGACATACAAGGGATTGTCCGCCAATCTCTCATAAAAACACATAGTGCCTTAGCCCGTTTGAGGCAACCAAATTGACCGTGGGGCCAACCTTTGGATTTATCTGATATCAGGGAAAAACTCAGAGGCACTAACCTCACTGTGAACCCTACAGATCCAATCCTCACCCCTGCTGTAGGAGGATATGGAATACCTCCCTCACCACCTCCATCATCTCCTTCTTCCTCTGGAGGAGATTCTTCTGATGAAGGCAGTTCCCCTTCTCAGCCTTCCACACCCACTACTCCAATGGCCAACCAGAACAATCCTGCTAGACCTTGGCTCAACCAGGATGTCGTAGTTGTACCTGGAGCTCAGCATCCCATGCCTAAACACCCGGAGAAATGCCTTCCCAAGTTTGACCCTGACTCAAAACAGATCATTGAAGATCACATTAAGAAGTTTATGTTAGCCATAAGACTCCACAATGTTGAACATGAAGACATAGTCTGTAGGTTGTTCCCCTATACTTTCGAGGGCAATGCATCTACATGGTACTTTTCCCAACAACCTCAGACCATCGTGTCTTGGGAAAAATTTTAGTCATGCTTTTTGGAAAAGTTCGGAGATGGTAAGCCTCGAAAAGTCCTAGTTATGGATCTTTCTAACTTAAGAATGAACCCTAAAGAAAAATTTAAAGACTTCAATCAAATATTCTTAACACTTAAAAACCGAACCCCTGCAGATTCCATGCCTTCCGAGAATCTCATAATAGCATACTATACTAAAGCCTTGCATCAAAGTATAGCTATTTGGGTTAAACGATCTAAGAAAGCCACGTTTTTAGAAGCCTTTGAAGAGGCCAGCCAGATTGAAAAATACATGCTTAGCCTTAAAGACTCTACTAGCAACGAAACAAAGACTAGTTCTTCTTCGAAAAAGAAGATTGAAATCCTCCCTAGACCTACTCAAGGTAAAGCGCAACCAAAAATCTTGGATTTAGAAAACTTAACTAAAGTTGTTCAAAAACTGTCAAATCAATTTATAGACTTGAAGAAGACGACCGAAGAAGATTCCTCGAGCAAAGGACCTTACAAGCCCCCATTCAAGAAACCTTTTCCCACCAACCGAACTAATCCAACCATCGAAGGCCTTAATCTAGAAATTTTGCAATACGCCCTTCAAACAATTCTAGAAGCCCAAGATAACTTGGTGCCTCCTGAGATTCCTGAGGAGGTAGTTGAACAAGAGACAGTTCAAGAAGAGGAGTCTTCTCCAAATATTTTTGGACACGTCTCGGATAGAATATTTCAAGCCAAATTCGAGACGGTTCATCCGTACAATACTAGGAGTAAGACGACAAACAAACCTTCCTCCGAAAACCCTACAACTTTACCTTCAAAGCAGTCTAAAATAGCTGAGACTAAACAGAGAAATGTGAACCCCAACTTAGATTATGATGTAGTTGAAGATCTTAAAAATTTGAGAGCTAACATTTCTGTTTATGAGTTATTGAAATTTCCATTTCTGCTACAAAATATGTTACAGAATATCTCAGAGAGCGGCAAAAATAATTCTAGTGGTAACAAGGTTGTGCAGAATAAAGTTCCTCAGAAGACTTCCACTAAAAACAATCCTAATCCTCAAGATAAAGGAATCCTTCCTGTAAGTAATGTAAATAATGTAAATAATGTATATAAAGTAGTTTTAGAAACTGCGAGTAAAAAGTCACAAACTACCACCCTTGGCACTCGCAAAAATGTACCTCCATTTTTGTTAACATTCGAAATCTTTAATAGAAACATGCACAATTGTATGGTAGACTTAGGAGCGTCATCCAATGTGATGCCATGGTCTGTATGCCAGAAGATTAACGCTGAAGTTGAACCCTCCACCTTAAAAATCATACAACTTGATTGGACCAATGTCAAAGTTATAGGCGAACTAAAGAATGTGCTTATAAGATTATCGTCTAACCCCAAGGTTCATCAACTCATTGATATAATTGTTGTGGATATTCCAGAAGTGTATGGTTTGTTTTTAAGCCGGGACTGGTCGAAGCGGCTACACGGTTATTTCGCGACAGATTGGTCTCATCTATGGCTTCCAGAGAACGACAAGCCCAACAAGATCAAGGTGAATCGTGAACGCTACCTTAAGTTCACAGTCACACATTTGAACGATCCCAACGAAACATTTACACCTCCTGCGGATTCACCCGAAGTACAAGGGATGGATACATTTTTCGGCAATTTCATGGCTGAGGCTTCAACTATCACCAATCCAGAACAACAGTCCGAGATTGTAGCATATGTGCAGCCAACAACTTCTATGAAACGGTCTCATGTACCCGATGAAAATCAAATTTGGTCTCTTTATTTTGACGCGTCAAAGTCCAAAGAAGGAGCTGGTGCAGGTTGTGTCATTATCAATCCGTTAGGTAACAAAACATTGATTGCATGTAGGCTAGAATTTGAATGTACTAATAACACTACAGAATATGAGGCTTTACTGCAAGGTCTCAGAAAAGCCTTTTATATGAACATTCAAAACTTGGCTATCTTTGGCGACTCCGAAATAGTGGTTAGACAGGTAAGAGATTCTATCCACTATCTGTCTCCGCATCTCAAAAGCTACCAATACGAGGTATGGAATTTAATGAATGAATTTTCTGTTTTCAATATAAATTCCATTGCTATATTGAATAATTTTGAAGCAGATCTATTGGCTAATGTAGCTTCTAAACTCTTTCCTACAGAAGGCTTTTCCCCAGGTGCATTCTCCGTTGAACTGTTGTTCCAACCATCCGTTCCCGACAACATCACGAATTGGAGAGTCTTCGACGACGATCAACAACTTATTAGCTTCCTCCATATGATAGAAACTTTTCAAGGTGCGGTGATAGATGAACGCACTCATGATGACAATTTGTGCAATTTCACGGTAATACCAGATCCGAGAACTCCCGAATCTCCATCGGACATGGTAAACTTGATCCCTAAATCTGTAGTTAGATTAGAGAAGTTTTATGATCTTCAAGATAAATTTAAAAAATGGTCAATTGTAAAACCAGTAGTTCCTCATTATCATACGAAAAAGTAAACTTAGGGACTAAGGACAATCCACAGTGCATTAATTTAGGGTTGGGGTGTTCTCAACAAGAAAAAGCTGCATTTATTATATTATTTAAAGAATTTAAAGATGTATTTGCATGGACATATGATGACCTTAAAACTTTCGACCCTAACATCATACAACATGTCATTCCTATGAAACCCTAAACCTTGCCCTTCCAACAAAAATTGAGAAAAATGCACCCTAAGCTCGAACTGACCGTTCAAAAAGAATTGAATAAGCTCCTAAATGCTAAAATTATTTTCCCTGTTAGGCACACTCAACGGGTTTCTAACCTTGTCCCTATCTGAAAGAATAGTGGGGAAATCTGACTCTGCGTCGATTTTTTAAACCTTAATAGAGCGTCTGATAAAGACAACTATCCTATCCCACCCATGGAACAGATCCTTCAACAAGTATCTGGTTCTGAGAGGCTATCCTTACTGGATGGTTTCTCAGGGTACAACCAAGTCCTGATGTCTCCTCTAGACCAACTTAAAACTACCTTCCGCACCCCGTGGGGCACCTATGCTTATCGAAAAATGTCGTTTGGATTGATTAATGTCGGTGCCACTTTTTAGAGAGAAATGGACATTGCTTTCCAAGGCCTAATCAATCAGTCCATTGTAGTTTACTTAGATTATGTGACGGTATTTTATAAAAACAAAAATGATCATCTAGCTCACTTACGAGCCATTCTACAATGATGCTGTAAATATGACATTTCCTTGAATCCTAAAAAATCCATCTTTGTAGTAGAACAAGGTAAACTCTTGGGATTGATTGTGTCAAGCAAAGGGATGATTAACGATCCCAAAAGGATTCAATTCATCTCGAAACTTCCCCCTCCTACATCCAAAAAGTCTATGCAGTCTTTCTTAGGCCAGATTAACTTCGTGAGGAGATTCGTCCATAGTTTCTCCGAAAGGGTCAGGCCTTTACATAATTTAATTAAGAAGGACACCCAATATCACTGGGGACCCCTAGAAAGTCAATATTTTAATGCAATAAAGAAGGCCATAATAGACGCTCTGTTTCTCATGAGCCCCGACTTTTCTCAATACTTTACAATCTACACTTTTTCTTCTGACCGTTCCTACGCTGCCATCCTAACTCAAAAGAACGTCGAAAACAATGAAGTACCCATCGCCTTTATGATCTCTGCTTTCAAAGGTGCTAAACTTAATTACCCAGCGATAGATCAACAAGCCTACACTGTTTTCAAAGAAGTCAAACATTTCCGGTCTTATCTATTGAAGTCTAGGACGAAGATATTGTCCCTTATCCATCCGTCAGAAACCTGTTAGTACAGAAGGAATTAGGTGAAAAGAGGGCTAACTGGGTCACCTCCTTGCAGGAGTAAGACTTAGAAATTACCCTAGCTCAGATAGTGAGAGGTCAAGGGCTATGCAAGTTAGTTGTTGATTCAGCAGCAGGACAACAAGAAGAAAGCGATACGTCAAACCTAGGACAACACAATCAAAATGAAATCTGTTGTACACAAAACTCGGTCAGTCCTTGGTATGACGATATAAGATTCTGTCTAGAACATGGGTTCGCCCCCTGTCACCTGGATCCCACTAAAAGAAGAGAGTTGAGATTAAAGTCTGCCCCCTTTCATTTGGTTAATGGTATCCTGTTTCGTCAAAATTTTGATGGTGTACTGATGCGTTGTCTTGAGAAAGATGAAGCAGAAAAAGTCTTGCTAGAGTTGCATGAAGGAGAAGTTGGTGGTCATTTTGGTGGTGACACCACTACCCATAGGGTTTTAAGAGCCAGTTATTACTGGCCCACGCTTTTTAGAGATTCCCATGCCTTGTGTCGTAAGTGTATTATTTGTTAGAAAGCATCAGGGCGATTACAGAAACCAGCCTTTCCATCACATCCTGTCTCAGTAGATTCTCCTTTTCAGCAGTGGGGCCTTGATATCATAGGTCCAATAAACCCCCCATCCTCAAAACAACATAATTTCATCGTAACAACCACAGATTACTTTACCCGATGGTCTGAAGCTGTCGCGTTAAGAGCTGTGAACACCAGTCAGGTAATTGCCTTTCTAAATTCAAATATTATAACTCGTTTTGGTATCCCTGACTGTTTAGTATTCGATAATGCCTCTTACTTTTCCTCTCTTGAAATGAGCGAGTTCTCTTTAGAAAAAGGAATCAAACTAAAGTATTCTTCTAGCTATTACCCCAAGGGCAATGGATTGGCAGAATCAACAAATAAGAACTTGATTAAAATCATCAAGAGAATGGTGGCTGAAAATCACAAAAATTGGCACAATGCACTATTAAACGTGCTGTGGGCTGATAGGGTAACACCAAAATATGTTATAGGTAACTCCCCCTTTTTTCTCGTTTATGGCAGAGAAGCAATTCTACCACCTCACATTCTTCTTCCTTCACTACAGTTGTCGCAGAAAATCCAAGAAGAAGATTGTCCCCCTTTAGAAAACCAAATTAACGCTTTGATGAAGCTAGAAGAAGTTAGAGCCCAAGCTAAACGTAAGTTAGATCAACATCAACTATTGGTTAAAAGCTGGTTCGATTATAACTCTGCTTCTGATAGGAATTTCAAAGTAGGTGATCTCATCTTGAAATGGGACAAACCGCATGAGGGAAAAGGAGAGCATACAAAATTTCAAAACTTATGGCTGGGATCGTTTTTTATTGCTGAGAAGTTGGGTCCCAGTTCTTTCCGATTGCAAAACCTTGAGGGGAAGCCTGATACCTATCCGATAAATGGCCAAGCCTTGAAAAGATACTTTTCTTGATGGCAACTCCTTGTATATTATGTACATATATTTTGCTTTTGCTTGCGTTCTCTTTTTCTTTCAGTTTTTGATTTCTCCTTTGAGTTTATCAGTTTGTGTTTTTGCAAATACACATACCTATATATTGAGCTATTTAGGCAAAGAAAACAGAAAATTTCTTCCCTGAAATAACTGCTAAGAAAAATATATAAAACATCAATTGTATACTTCTGAAATTGATATCTGTGTTGGCAAAAAGTTTGTTGTTTGAAAGAAGTTGATTGATTTCGATCTCTGAGTAAAGCTTGTCATGATCATCTATCATCTTTTTATGCTGTCCCTTTTCCTTAAGGGAATGACTCAGAAGATGTCTCCCTGCCTTAGTAAGTTGCTTCTGTAAATGAAACATCTCTGGATCTTAATGAAGGACAGTTCTAAAAATTTTTGCTGAGGTATAATATGTTAAAATATCATAATTTTCAGCATCACCCCGCTCAACTATATAAAACAAAATAAATCATTAATAGAGCTATGGGAAGTGCTTGTAAACCCGTCAGGATGTTGAATAGGTCTGCTGGCAGCGGGTAAATGCATGCATGACGCCAAGACAAATTCGTCGGGGTACTGAACAGGCCTGCTGGCAACGAAGCAATGTCGGGTATATGAAAATGTGCAAAATAAGAAACCTCTTAACCTTAAAATGTCCTTCATTCTGAGCTGGAACTTCTTGGTAGGATACAGATGTTAGAGTGGGTTAAATGGAAACCCTCTCGAAGCTATGAACGCTTGTTGGAAGCAGTGGCTCTATCAACAGTATCAGAGATTTTATCCTTAATATCGTGACTCGCTTGTCTTAATATTGTTATCAGTTTTCATCTTTTAAAACACTGCTGGAATAGTTGGTTAATGGTGATGATTATATGAATTTCTGGTTGTTATTTTTGAGTTGGAATTATTCTTGTTGTCCTAATCTGAATTTGTTCTTTTGGTAGAGATAATTGCTTCTACCAGTGTGTCACCATTGTTGGCAGCCAATTAACATTTTCATATTGTCCTTATAAGCTACCTACACCAGCGTTTTGCAAACTTTGATTTTGTCACAATCTCTTCAATAAAATGACACTATTATGTTTTGCGCTATGTGCACACTTACCTTGGTTCCCATTTTCACGACTGAAAGCGTGAAAACTTGGTTTGTGAAGTCACATTGAAATCGTTACCGGATTGTTATGATCGCTCTTGTTTATATGCTCATTGTGTTTTCGAATTTGTTTATCGTTACACAATTGACAAGATTGCAAGATCATTATTCTTTTGACATTTTTATTTGAGACTTCGTTTACAAGACTATGACGATATTCTTTTGATCAAGTTTATGATGCATTGGTAGTTGGATTTATATGTTCCTTGATCGATTCACTTGGCATATTGATTTCATTAAAACACTGTTGTGTTGAGGAAAAACCCTTGGTATAAATCGCTTCATACAACACATGTTTCGTATAACCAAACCCTTAATGCGACTTTGATTTATCACTTTGGTTTTGAAACTATAACTTTTGCTTGCCCGAATGTTTTATCCACTTACTAAAGGTTTCAATTGATTGATTGAAGTGGCATAGTTTTAACACATTGTGATTTGAATAATTGTAAGCGCCGGTAGTTGTACCATGGTAATGACTATTTTGCATGGGCAGAAATAGTTCCACCACCTTCGCACGATATGTCATTAATTCTTACCCTTATCCCTGTTTCACCTTGCTAGTTTTGGGCCAGCTTGTGAGCATTCTTCTCCTGCGTATACTGTGATTTAAGCCTTGGTTCATTCACATCACCCACCATGTGCTCCTCTCTATGGAACTGGTGGTGCGAATTGAGCCGAACGGTAATCAAGCTCTGTTACTCTTTGACAATGCCCGTAAGGATTTACAAGATAATGGTTGGCTCATGTTTATATAGAGGTTTGATGGTTTCAATATGTTTGTTGCACAACAATTCGCCCTTACCTTTGATGGGTGTAGGGCCAAAGTGGGTGACATTCATCTTGAAATCAGTGAAGAGTTCATTAGCTCTGCCACAGGGTTAGTAGCCACAGGCTAGAGATGGTTTAAAAACTCTAAAGTTGATGAGGTGCCATGGCCCTTACTGTTCGTATCACAAAAGATCACATCCTGTGAGAAAGGTATTCCTATTTCCACACTTAAGCCTAGGTGGCACGATCTTTTGATGGTGGTTAAACAATTCGTGACCTGTAAGGGTCGGTATGGACTGGTTTTTCTTTATCACCTTTGACTGTTAATGAACTTCATGGGTTATCCATTTAACATGCCATTTTACTACTTGTGTAGTCTGTACAAAATGTCACAGAGGTTTAAATGAGAGAAGGCCAATAGTATCTTGTTCCACCACGGCCTGATCAAACTCATCATTGTTCACCACTTAAATATTCACGGTGACAATTGGCAAGCTTTTATCTCTCGAAATGGCTTTGTTGATTCAAAGTCTATCCAAATCGATAATCCTGTGGTTAGTGAAACTAAGGCCCAGCCACCCGTTCCATTCCATGCCCTACTACCCTCTCCCAAACCCTCGGTTGACCCTGATATCGACCTACTCGACATCTTAATAGACAAAACCCAGGTTGTTAAGAAGCCTGTGCGTAAAAAGGTTAAAGGTAACCCTACTGTCGATAGCAAAGGTAAAAAGAATGATCGATTAATATCGAGACTTGCCCGGAATAAACCTAATCCAAACACTGATAAAAAGCCCATAGTCCTCAGCGAAGACTCGGACTCTGATGTCGAGCGTTTTCTAGCTGGAGAGTATCCTTATTCCCATGGATTATGCTCCGAGCCACCCTATGACTTTGTTTCTAATCTACCCCCTTGCCTAAAGAACAATCCTATCTACCCAGGGATCAAGCTACCTAACGAAACCCTTGGTGATCTGAAAAAACCCTCGAGTATCGTTTCAAAGCCTGGGCAGTCGTCATGCAGCCAATGTGATGTGTGGCTGGAACGCTACTATACCGACGTTCCCTTATTACAGTCGAAAACTAAATCATTGGAAAACCAAGTTATAGTGTTGACATGAGAAAGGGACAAGTTTCAAGCTAATGACAAGAAGCAAATAACCACTGGTTCGATCATTTTTAGGAATGTCAAATCGGCTACAGCCTTCGTCAATTCCAAATTATCATGATCAGGTCATTTCTATTTTCCAGCTATGAATTTCAATATCAATTTCGTTTTATGAATTGATTGAATTAATATAATGAATCAAGTTCTAGTTTTTGATTAGCTCTATCCATTATTCGAAAGGACTTTGTCATAGTTTGATTATAAAAAACGGTTATGTGTGGATCCTGTACAATAGGTTCAATTTACTAAAATTAAATGTACAAATGATTTGGTTGTGCGATTTGTCATGCCCAGTTTAGTACAAGCAATTCATTGATTTTGATTTGGTTTGGTTTGTTTGTGAATCAATTCTGTTTGATAGTCGATTTGGTATGATTTTAATTAGTTTCGTTTTCTCTTAATAAACTAAAAACGACTCTGTTCTGTATTGAATGCGTATTCTCGATTGGATTTTAATGCAAACGATCTACTTGCTATAATCGTGGACTTGTGTTGATT
>ML822894.1:24777-36947 GCA_009831015.1 Picea engelmannii
GTGCTCATTTTTTTTATGATCTCTCAAGCTTCACATGGATTTTCTTTCTTAGGAAAAAATAAGAGGTCTTTCAACACCTCAAATATTTCAAAGCCCTTGTTGAGACACGGTCAGGAAAGAAAATCAAAGTCCTCCAAAAAGATAACGGGAGAGAGTATTTCAACCATGAGATACAAAGTATTTTTCATGAGTTTGAGATTCAATTACAACACACGGTTCCTTATTCTCCGTAGAAAAATAGAGTTGTTGAGTGGAAAAATAGATCTCTAAAAGAGATGGCATCTTTCATGCTACATGCAAAGTCACTTCCACAAAGATTATGGGTTGTGTTGGGCTCATATTTTGATTGTTTTGTTGTGATGGTTGAATCCTTTTTGCACCGATATTATATGCTATTGGCCATTTTGAAGGAATTTTCAAAGGATTTTGTATCAATTCATCATGGATTTATATTAGGTATGCGTAATCAATGTTTTGCGATGTTTTTGAGCTAAATTTAGTTCAGTTTGATGTTTATAAGGATCTAATGCATGATATGTGTGTAACAGGGTGATTTCATCATCCCATCCTCCATCCAGTACCTCCTCTGGAACTTCATCCAACATCCCATCCGGTGCGCAATCCAACACTCCATCCAACACACGATCCAACACTCGAAGCGCAGGGGAGTTGGCGGTTGGTACATTGGCGACCTATGATGGGAGAATCGACGAACTAGGTTTTGTGCCCCCTCATGGCCTCGAACTACAAATCTCATGACATTTCATATTAGGCAGTTATGTTGATCGCTGAGTGGCTCACAAATTTTGTAGAATCCCAAGCTATTAGAGCGCATTTAATGGATTTTCCATTTTTAGAGGAGGTCGACCCTTCCAGTGGTTGACCTCTTGAACTGTGATTCGCCTATAAATACCACTAGCAGTGGCAAGACCACGGAAAAAAAAGAAAAGAGACAAAATTTTAAGAAGACATTTTTTGTGTAATTCAAACATATTTTGCAAACTTGTGTTCAGATTGCGTTTTTTAATTAATGACAGAATCGTGTTGATTTGAGCCTATGTTTCACTGTTGAAGAGTAGCCACGACCTGCTGGGGGGCCCACCAATGGTCTGGGTGACTGTATAGATAGATATATCGTGTGTTTCATTTGCTTAGTTATAATTTACTTCGTTTTATTTGTTGTATGTATTTTGTAGTTTTAAATACTGTACATGTTGTTTGTAATTTAATTGTTTAATTCATCTTATGAACATTGCTTATACGAGCTGGTTATTTATCATGCTATGTATCTTATTTCTTAACAATTGGCTTGTAAGCTACTAACTTAGATGATGTACTAAAGTTTTAAATTGGTTTCTGCAAATTAAAACAGAGTAGTATTTAAAACAGAGGATTAGTGTAGATAGAGTTTATTTTGCAAGCTTCGATGGATAAATAATTGCAAGTTTTATTAGTTGTAATTAAGCTAGATTTAATTCTCAGTCCAGTTATGTTTTCATGGATCTATTTGGTTTATTAATGTTATTTTAATATGATAGGATAGAAATAGATTTTGGGATTATGTTTGTAAAAGCATTCTAGTTTGAAATCTGAGTTTTAATGATATGATTAGCCCTGTTTAATTCATAAAATCTCAGTTATAGATTTGAATTGAAATTTTAATTAGAAGATTGGATTTGAATTAAGATTATTAGTCATAAGTTTATAAGTTTGTAAATTTTCTTGAGTTAGCATACGAGTGTGTTTGAATTAGTATAATAGTATTTTTAATCATTGATGATTGATGTATGAAATTTAGAGATCACATGGATTTTCAGGATACTTAGTGTTGCTTCTATAATGGAAAAGCTTTCGTTAGATTGCTTGATTCACACTTTCCATTTCTCTGTAGAAGTCAACATTGAACTAATCCCTCGTGATCTATCATTAATAGTCAGATGTCATCATGATGTTATTCGACACCAAAGACATAATCATCATCTTTGAATTGTCTTTTCTTGTTATTGCAAATTAAGAATAGTTTTGATTAATTAGAATCTAAATACAACCATGATGCTTTTTTATTAAGTAGGTTAAGATTTCTCCTTTGCAAAATAGAAATTATTATGAGTTTTGTTAGAATAATAGAGTTTACTTGTTGAAATAGTTTTGATAGGTTAGTTGTTTGTTTTCTTATTTGCTTAAAGATAAAAGATCAAAAGCAATCTACTTGTTGTTGCTCATTAGGTTGAATAGATTAACTTGTTTAAAGCAGGTTATGATTTGTTTCTTTAGGAATAATCCATTATTCCATTGTTTGAATCTACTTAGGGTAAATAGTTCAAGTTCATTAATCGGATTTGCTAATTGATAAAAATGAAAGAGACATCTCTTAAGTAGATTGATCCTTAGATAGACCATCCCCTTAGTCAAAAAATAATTCCATTAGATTTTCTTCCTTGGCTCATACAGTGCCACAACTCTAAGTTTACTTACCCCGGGTTGACAATTTAATTGAGGGATTTAGTGCATATAGAAAACCCATCATTTTTGGCACCGTTGCTGGGGAGTTGTCTTAAGGTAGGAAATAGTTAGGGATTAGATCATTTCTGAACCTTAGTATTAGTTTGGTGGCGGGGGAACTTTAGGACGAGAGGTAAGAATCTTCGCATGTGTTATAACAGGCTCCCCCAAACACAATGATAGTTTTTCTTTTTTTATTATTTGCTTTCATGAACAAACCTAGGGACCCAAAGGGTAGATACATTAAAACCAAACTAAACCTTTCGACCAAGGTTCCTTCGAACGTTTTTGGGGGAAGGAACACTCGACCCATAAACTTCGTAGACCGATACCATAAAGTAGGGGTTAGCTCAACCCAAAAAGATAAAGCAGTCTCTGAAGAGACCAAAACATGGAGCATTATAGAGCAGAACATTGAAGCATTAATAAAAGTGGGACAGGAGGCAAGACCACTCGAGCCTTCCGTAGAACCAACCAACACAAACTTTGTTTTTTCACCACCATCAGGAAATCCTAACTTTGTAGACATCATTGAACCTGAACAAGTGAATACTTTGTTTGGTAGTTTAGCCAATATAATTGTTTCCCAAGTCGAAACAAAAACTTTGGCACCAATAGTTTCAACCAGCTCGAGTAATGTCTTGGACATCCAAGAAGTAGGAATACCTTCCCATCAAAGGGATAACTCTCCTAGAAAAGAACCTTGGGATACCTTGTTATATTCTAGGATAAAACCATTTAGGTACTCTCTTTTTGGAAACCAAACCAGTATGGATGATCAGGAGGATCACAACCATGTAAGACACGAGGAGGGAGAAGAAGTTGGAAACCAAACCGAAACCACCTTAAGGTTTCCAAATTTGGACACCACACAAAATGTCAATATAAAGAACATTCCACTCTCGGCACTGGCCAACTTTTACGGTAAAAGCAGTGAAGACCTGGATACCTTCCTATTTGAGTTCAACATCTTGTGTAAGAGCTACAATTACTTACAAGATGCCCAAAAACTAAAAAAAAATCTTGCCACCCTTAAGGATTCCACAATAATATGGTTCATGGAGTTGGGAGAGTCCAGTATTAGGTCTTGGGAATGCATGAAAGATATATTTCTTAATAAATACCAATACTACTACAAGTCCAAGGATTCTCATGATGATATTTTCAAAATCCAACAATTAGAGGATGAGAATCTCGAGGATTATATGGAACAGTTTGCTTATATCTCACAGAAATCAAAGTACCATGACCTTCCAGATGATGCAGTTAGGGATATTTTCCTTAAAGAAATTTTAGAGGAATACTTAGAGATACTTAACCTGATGGAATTAGGTGACATCTCCCATAAACCATTTACCAAAATCTGTGAAATGTGTAGGAATTACTCGAGGAGTAGAGCTAAAACAGGGAAGAGTGTTCGAGATCCTTATAGTAGAAACCTAAAAGCAGTTAGTTCAGGTGGTATCAAAAGGGTAGATATAGGGAACCTCTTAGAGAAACAAAATGGATATCTTAAGCAAAATAGGTTCCCAGTTGGACTCCCTAAATATTAAAAATAAACAAGAGAAGGAAAATGCAACAATGAGCATATTTTGTCCAAGATGCAGGAGGAAGCATTCCTCAAGGGAATTCCCATTAGATAATATTTATGTTTGTGGCTTCTACACTGAGGACCACTCAACTGAAAAGTGTCCATCATTGCCCGGTTTTTTAGCCATATACAGAAGTGGGGATCTTGGGGAGTCCTCTTATGCACCTAGGAGGCCATGGAATCCTAGGAGTCAACCTACATACCTGAATCTATAGCCTCAAGTTCCACCCTATTATCAACAACCAAAATAGTGGAACTCACCGTGTTGGAAAAAATGGTCTACACAATATCACCATCCTTGGAATCAAGGATGGAGAAGAGGTCATAACCAAGGAAACCCTCAAGCTCCACTTGTCCCTATGCCCAATCATCCTTACCCTCAGTTTCCACCAAACATCCCACAACTTTTTCCAGGTTTTATTCCCCCACCTTTACCTCCTATTTCACAACAACCGTAACAATACCATAATGCAATATCCCCAAGATAGACTTTACTACCGACACAACCAGTGCCCAATCCCAATAAAAAACCCACTCAACCTCTTTACAATGTTGAGATGCAATCCTTTCCGACGTATGTTATTTCTCATGTTCCATTGTAGCAGATTCAACTAAGGTCAGGAAAAGTTCTAGACATGCATAGACCTTTAGTAGTCATCCGAGAAGAAGAAGAAGAGGAAACCCCCAAACAACCCACAAACGACACTAAGTGGGAGGATGTTATCATTCTTAAGGACCAGGAACCCAAGCTTCCCCAAAATGAACCTTCACAAATTACGAAGGCCCCTCCTTATCAAAAAATATTAGTGATTGAGAAACCTACCACTCGACCATAATTTGACATCTTGAATGAACTGAAGAATATCTGTGTCAAAATTCCCTTGCTGCAAGCCATTAAGGACATTCCAATTTAGAGTAAGGTGGTCAAAGAATTGTGTATTAAGAATCTAGGAAGGAAGCATAAGGATCCTCCAATAGTACATTTGATAGGAGAAATATCTGAGTACATGTCAGAGTAGCCTAGGATCGCAAAATATGGGAACCCAAGGAACCCTGTAGTGACCATAACCATTAATGAGGTTCCCATCAGAAACACTCTCATAGACCTAGGGGCATCCATCAATGTTATGATTGTTACTACCTTGGAGGAATTACAGTTAAAACCTCTTCTTAGACCTACCCCAACTATTTTGAAATTAGCAGATAAGACAAAGGTTATACCTAAAGGAATCTTGGATGATATCATAGTTACATTAGCCTCATGGGAGTACCTAATATAATTTATTGTCATTCATTCCAAGGATCCTACCAAAGGGAATCTCGTTATTTTGGGAAGACCTTAGTTGGCCACAACCTATGCATTTATTGGCTGTAGAGAAGGAGAAATGACCATCTCAAATGGACTCTCTATACAGAAGCTCACCATATACCCACCATCTCAACCTATCATGGAGAATGTATGGTGGCTTGAATGTCCATATGAGAATGAGGACTGGGAAGAACCTGTGTTTCCAAGTGATCATTCATGGGCACTTCAGGAGCACACAACGAAAAATGTGCTAAACCAGTTGATTTCTGCTATCACGTGTGTTGATTTTCCACAATATTTTCCCCAATTTGAGTACATGTTTGGGGAAGGATTTCAGGAACAATTGGACCCATCTATTTTGTCTCTGACATATTTTGTCTTTGAGATAGATGAGTCTGCCACATCTTATACCATGCCCTATGAGATTAGTCCAGGGAAATTTCTACATATAAATTCTGGACTAAATGCAAACCAACAAAAGCAGTTAGTAAGTGTCCTTAAAGAACAATCAGGGTCATTCTCCTGGGAGTACACTGACATGAAGGGTATACACCCTGACACATGCATTCATCACATATATACCCAGGGGGAAGTAACACCTGTTAGGCAACCCCAGAGAAGGATGAACTCAATACTCAAGGATATAGTAAAAGAGGAGATACAAAAGTTATTGAATGTCGGATTTATTTATCCCATCTCCAACAGTAAATAGGTATCCCCGCTTGTAGTGGTTCCAAAGGAAGTAACCGGGAAATGGAGATTTTTTGTCGATTTTCGGGAGCTTAATAAGGCCACTCCGAAGGATTATTTTCCTCTTCATTTCATTGAACAAGTTTTGGATACCCTATCAGGAAAGAAATACTTCTCCTTTTTAGATGGATATAACAGGTACAATCAAATTCTCATAGCACCCTAGGATCAAGACAAGACTACCTTCACTTGTCCTTGGGGCACCTATGCCTATAGGGTCTTACCATTTGGGTTGTGTAATGCCCCTGACACATTTCAACGAGTAGTAATAGGGATATTTGTTGATCTTATTCATGATTGTGTGGAGGTATACATGGACGAATTTATAGTATATGGCAATACTTACCAGGAAGCCCTAGATAATTTAGAAAAAGTCCTTATCATATGTCAATAAATGAACGTATCCTTGAGTCGTGAAAAATGTAAAATGTTGTTGACTAAAGGAGTTGTCTTAGGACATCACGTTTCATCTGAAGGGATTAAAGTGGATCCTGCTAATATTCAGGTAATCGTCAGACTTCCACCCCCCAAGAATCAAAAACAGGTGAGAAGATTTCTTGGACATGTCAGATACTACCGACGATTTATTGAAAATTTCACAAATATTGTTGCACCCATGTTTGGATTGTTAATAAAAGATGTTGATTTTCTTTGGATTGAGTAGTGTCAAACCACCTTTGAAACTCTGAAAGCTAAGTTATATGTGGCACTAGTTCTTAGGGGGGCCAATTGGTATCTTCCATTTAACATATCCACCGATGCCTCCAATACTGCAATAGGAGGAGTATTAGGGAAGATAGAAGACCATCAGTCCTATGCCATTTATTTTGTGAGTAAGAAACCCTACTGAGTTAAACTATACAATTACTGAAAATGAATTCTTGGCAATGGTCCATGCTATCAATAAGTTTCACCACTACATCACAGGTTACGGATTTTTTGTACATACAAATCACTCTTCCATTAGATTTCTTATGAATAAACCCATTACCAATGGCCGAGTGACTAGGTGGCTCCTGTTATTGCAAGAGTTCAATATTATTGTCCTTGACCAACCTGGAAAGGAGAATTTTGTAGCTAATTTTCTTTCATGCATAAAAAATGAGGATGATGATATTCTCGTTGATGATAGTTTCCCATATGAGCACCTTTTTTACCTCTCTGTAAATACCCCATCGTTTGCAGATATGGAAAATTATTTGGCTACTAGGAAGTTACCATCTCATTTGTCACCTCATGAAAATTGTAGAATTATCACACAAAGTGATAACTACTCTTGGGTTGGCCATGACCTTTCTCGTACTGGTCCAGACTTGATTATTCGTAGATGTGTTCGAGAAGATGAGATACTAGAAATCCTACGAAGTTGTCATGATGGACCATGTGGTGGCCATTTTTTCGACAAACATACAACATATAAGGTGTTACATTCAGGTTACTATTGGCCTAGAATTTTTAAGGATGTTGCCAAGTATGTGAGGAGTTGCGATAACTATCAAAGGATAGGAAGACCCACGTCAATTGAAAAAATTCCCTTGTGTACCCAAGTTATGATAGAACATTTCGATAAATGGGCCCTTGACTTTGTAGAACCAATTTCACCCATGTCTTGTAAGAAAAATTATATTTCGGTTTGTACAGATTATGTCACCAAGTGGGTAGAAGAAAAATCCCTATTCAGGGCTACCGAAAAATCTATTGTTGAATTCATTTATGAAGACATCTTTACCCGCTTTGGTGTCCCTTGTGAAATTATTACAGACCAAGGCACTCAATTCACTTCCAAGCTGATGACATAATTAATGGAGAAATATGGGATCAAGAACTGCAATTCTTATCCATATCACCCACAAGATAATGGTCAGGTAGAGTCCACAAACAAAGTTCTAGAATCTATCTTAACCAAGACTGTTCAATTACACCATCAAGATTGGGATGATAGGCTTCTAGAGGCTTTGTGGGCATATCGGACCACCTGGAGAAACACCACTGGGCATACCCCTTATGATCTAGTGTATGGGAAACAAGTACTTCTACCAATAAAATTCCAATTAAGGACTTTCCGTATTGCCGCAGAATTGGGATTAAACTTAGATGAGGCTCAGAAACAATGATCCCTACAATTAAATGAGTTGGATGAGATTAGGAAAGATGATATCCAATGGACAATGTTATTTCAAAACCAGAGGAGCAAGTGGCATGGCAAGTTAATTAAGAATAAACACTTCCAACCTGGTGATTGGGATTTGTTTTTTGACTCCCGATTTAAAACATTCAAAGGAAAACTTACCACTCAGTGGTTGGGTCCTTATGAGGTAGTCACTGTGTATGATAATGGGGTTGTTAAGATAAAAAAATTTGACGATGGACAAGTCTCCTTCGTAGTAAATGGAAACTGACTCAAACTTTATCACATATCCATTTCCAAAGAATATTTTCTACAAGTCATGTCAACTAACAAGGAATTGGCCTTAGTAAATGGGGAATTTTCCCCTTGTTCTTGAATTTTTTTTTTTGAATTTTCGACTGTACATATGTAAATAATTTGAAGTATGTTGATAGACAATTCTAGAGATTTTTGCAGGTATTTATTTCACTAGGAGTAGACAATTTCAAGGAGACATAAAGGGAAGTAGTTTCCTTCAAATATTGCTATATTTAAACCTTGTTGTCTGATAAGCATCAATTGAATAATGACTTGCGGTAATTAGCCACATTTTTGCAAAGATTTCCATCTTCTTTTTTTCTCAAGGCATATTTAATGGCAGTTTCTCTTAAACCTCCACCACTAGAGGATATAAGGAAATGATACCTTGACTATCAAACTTAGAGTTTACTCATACAGTTTCCCCAAGAACCCTGAGTAAGTGAGTAAAGTATCTTTATTAAAGAGTAACAAGGAGGTGTGATTAGCAGTTAGCCATGGAAACATCACAATAACTTAAAAAAAAAAAGAATGTGAGTTGAGCCTAAAGATACCTTTCTGTTCTTTCCCAATGGTACCATCCACTAACACTAAAAATGATTGATTGTACCATATGTTTAGATAGGATACGTCCGATTAAGTACCCCTTACACCAGGACAATCTCTAAGGAATACATAAAGGAGAGTCATCCTCTAAAATAAATAACATCCCAATCTAAAAAAAAAAGGGAAAAAAGAAAACTTATTTTTCAGAGTTGTCTCCCCATCTTCTTGCACAAAGCAATCTTTGTATTAAAATATTAAAATATGGTGGGCCAGTATTTGAGGGTGTAAGAGGCTAACCCACCAAGGTACTCAATAGGTTTTCTATGAACGGATATCGGCCTGTGGTATGACTAGGTTAACCCGCCAGAGTACTGAACATGCTTGCTGGCAGCTGGGCATTCTACCTAGCGAGGATGAGAATCTGACAAAAACAAAATAAGAAATTCCCAAATCTTAAACTTGTCCTGATGTATGGAATTACTTGTAGACAAAGATGACAAGAAGTATGTATGGTTAAGCTAAGGTTAATGAACTCCATAAATATTCCATTGGGAACTAAATTTAAGACTATCTTAAGACTCTCTCGCCTACCTCTTCTTAACTATATGTAGGATGTTATATCCTATAGGTGGGGCCATATTATAACCATCTCGTCAGACCGATATGTGAAATTTATCTCTACACTTAACAAGCTATAAATATTAGGCTATTGGTAGAATTGATTGGTTCCCTATATTTTTTATTGTGAGGTGTCACAATACTTAGGAGTGGGGGAGGGGTTTCATGAGCTCACAAATGACAAAACTTCCTATCTATAATCCATGAGAAGAAGTAGAATATTTTTAAAAAATATGTATATTGTTTTCATGATATGGGCTATTATATCGGTAGTTATTTTTTATTGAAATGCTAAATTGACTGTGTGTTATAAGCCTGCTGTACATTTCTTCGACATACCGCTTAACTGTTTTTTTGCAAACTGTTAAAAATTTCACTACAGATTTGTGTTACATGCCTTGAGACAAAGGAATATATTGTTTATAATGTGTAAGCACGATGACAAGGCAAGCGACAATGGAACACTCTTATCCTGTCTATGCTCATGTTCACCATGACTATCAGAAGTTCCCAAGCTGAGTGCTATGGGTAAACATCCATTACAATATGACAAAATTCAATTTTGCACAAGAGTACCATATGGAGTGCCATTTGGAAGAACATATGGGGTGCCATGTGGATGACTAGATGACGTGCCATATGAAGGATCAGATGAGGTGTGCACACATTGTAAGTGACCATGATTGTAGGTAAACATAGAGCATTTGAATTGATCTGCTTGCTCATTAGTAATATGAGATGGATTAAATGGCATTTGACAATTAAACTATACAATTTCTAATACATTTTTATGATCAAATGTCCAAGTCGAAGACTTGGACATTGATCTAATTCTCTCATGATTACAATTTCCCCCAAAGGACACCCTTCAAAATTCAAAATCGGCGTTGTCATAATCACACATGGCAATCGTGTGTGATGAATTCGCTCACGAATTCAACCGTTTCCACCTTGAGTGAATTAAAAATCGGAGGGTTAGCTCCAATTTCCATTTCACTCATGCATGCTCACTGTGTCACACTCATCCTCTGCCCAATTCTGCCCCTCTGCTCATCCTCTGCATTGTAACCATGCCCAAATGATATGAGCCTTCATCCTATGTTTAGCTCTTGGCCATTCTCAAATTCAAAGAGTGCAGGGAGATCTTCCTTCGTGCAGGGTGGGGACCGTTCTTGGCCTTTCTGTAGGGCCACGATGATGGCGTTTCAATGCAATTCTCCCTCAGGTCGATGGGAGGATGGTGCACGTAGGGTCTCTGGATTTTTGGGTCTCTGAGGAGTCAATTTCCTCAACCACAAAACTTCCATGGGTTGGATATTGCTGGTTCAAGAACCACCAATTGCCACGACCAAGCTACAACAGAGTTTTTAAGCCTGAGTTTCAGAATGTTTTTGGAGCTAAGGGGTACTCCAAATAATGGATTAAATATAAGATGATTAACCCCCTGATCGTCATTACCAGAATTATCACTTGTGAAGGTAGATACTCTGTTTTCAAAGCTTGCCATTTTCTTCTGTTAGCTCATTTCCAATTTAACAAGCCCTTGAATTTTCCTTTTTAATTCTTGAAAATTCTTGAGAAAATGTCTTCCCAAGTACAAAAGAATGTGGTCAATCCTCATAATAGTCTATTCCACCACGACCTCATCAAATTGCTTGTCATAACTGAGTTGACAAAATAGGGGAAGACATGGGATGAATTCCTCTATCAATTTTCAAACCCCCATCTCGCAGTCAAGACCAACAAGAAATCACTTGATTTAGGGTTTGTTACTCCATCCAAGCCTCATCCTCCAAAGACTCCAAACCATCCCACTCAAACTATCTCTCTGCCTAAAAAAAAGACCAAGAAACTTGTTGATTCCCCTGCAGCCTCATCGGGAAAGAAAACTAAAAATCCTATTGATAATTCTTCGATGCCCTCAACACCTATTGATCCTCAACCTAAAAAGTTATAAGAGGCAATTCAATAAGATTTCCCTCTAGTCCCTACGAATAGAAGAGGATCCAATCGGTTCAAATGGGGATCTTTTCAAAAAAGTAACCTAAGTGCAAGTGGAAAGCCTAATGTAAAAACCCCAAGCACTTTGGATCCTATCCAAGTATCCTTCGATCATGAAAGCCCCCATAAAAGACCCAGGGAAGTTTCTGTAGAAGAGTTGGAGCCCGATATAACAGTATAATCTGAACCTATTCCCTCTCACAAACACTCTATTACTCCTACCTCACAGATGCCTACATCATCTTCCAAAGCTGATAGAACCTATACATCCATCAAGGGATCCAAGCCCTCCTCTGAAACATCTGACCATACTCCATTTATTGAAAAAATACAACAAGAAAATGTTAAGTTGCTTCAACAGTTGGAAGAGGGAAAGACTATGGATAGGCATATCCACCATGACAATGCCGTATTACAAGAAAAAGTGA
>ML822894.1:38991-50199 GCA_009831015.1 Picea engelmannii
ATCTATAGAAATACAGTGTTGGCATATTTATCATTGATACTTATTGTTGAGGCACATCTTGTATTTCTTGGCATATGTCTAAGAGTTTTTATTGTACATGGTTGAGATCTTGTATTTATTGATGTATTGAGAAGTTGAATATCAGAAAGGGGTTGATGACTAAGATCATGTGAGGGATATTATACTTGTTCATGATTAAACATACCTATATGGCACATGACTAGAGAGATACATACTTGCCTTGAGTAGAGGTTATGTATGAGGATGCATGCATAGGGTACAGTTACAGTCTGGATACAGTGACATGTTACATATCTATGTGAAAGAAGTTACAGAGGGTCAAAAGTTTTCAAGTGAAAGGAAACCCTAGTTTCATAAGGCATACACAGGCTGCATAATAGATAGGGTGGGTACATACACAAGATGCATCACTATAGGTTGCATATCTGTTGTATTTTTGTAGATACATGTTCAGTTCAAGTACGGTTTGATTACAGGGCAATCGTACAGATTGGATACAGGGCAATGGTACAGGTTGATACAGTTGTACAACAATATATCTCACAGTGGTAGGTTGACAGTGGTTCCATCATTCTACTTCTACTTTAGGGCAGTTGGACGGGGCAAGGATAGGTGGTTGTAGCCACCTTTCGGTTGTAGCCAGAGAACATAGGGGGTTGTAGCCTCCTTCTGGTTGTAGTCAGAGAATTGGGGAGTTGGATCTTCCCTCAGGTTTTAGCCTCAGAAACCAGGGGGTTGGAGCCTCCTTCCAGTTGTAGTTGGAAAACAAAGGAATTTGGTGCTTCCAATGAATGTAATTCTTCAAGACATATAAGAAAAATCATTTTGTGGTTTTCTCTCGATTTGGGTTTCCACGTAAAACACCAGTGTACTGTGTATGTGTGTGATTTTTTATTTCTTATTGCTCATTATTGGATAATAATTCTACATTGATATAACATTTGAAGAAAAAGTATTATAATTATGCTATTACCAATTCAATCCCCCTCTCAGTAATCCAATAGTACTAAAGTTTTAAAATGGTTTCTTCAAATTAAAACAAAGTAGTATTTAAAACAGAGGATTAGTGTAGACAGAGCTTCTTTTGCAAGCTTCGATGGATAAATAATTGCAAGTTTTATTAGTTGTAATTAAGCTAGATTTAATTCTTAGTTCAGTTATGTTTTCATGGATCTATTTGGTTTATTAATCTTGGTTTAGTATGCTAGGATATAAATAGATTTTGGGATTATGTTTGTAAAATCATTCTAGTTTGAAATCTAAGTTTTAATGATAGAATTGGCCTAGTTTAATTTATAAAATATCAGTTATAGATTTGAATTGCAATTTTAATTAGAAGATTGGATTTGAATTAAGATTCTTGGTCATAAGTTTATAAGTTTGTAAATTTTCTTGAGTTAGCATAAGAGTGTGTTTGAATTAGTATAAGAGTGTTTTTAATCATTGATGATTGATGCATGAAATTTAGAGATCACATGGATTTTCAGGATACTTAGTGTTGCTTCTATAATGGAAAAGCTTTCGTTAGATTGCTTGATTCACACTTTCCATTTCTTTGTAGAAGTTGGCATTGAACTAATCCCTCTTGAGCTATCATTAATAGTGAGATGCCATCGTGATGTTATTCGACACCAAAGACATAATCATCATCTTTGAATTATCTTTTCTTGTTATTGCAAATTAAGAATAGTTTTGATTAATTAGAATCTGAATACAGTCATGATGCTTTTTGATTAAGTAGGTTAAGATTTGTCCTTTTCAAAATAGAAATTACTGAGTTTTGTTTTAAGACTAGAGTTTACTTGTTGAAATATTTTTTATAGGATAGTTGTTTGTTTGCTTATTTTCTTAAATATAAAAGATAAAAAGTAATATACTTGTTGTTGCTCATTAGGTTGAATAGATTAACTTGTTTAAAGTAGGTTATGATTTGCTTCTTTAGGAATAATCCATCGATCCATTGTTTGAAGTTGCTTAGGGTAAATAGTTCAAGTTCATTAATCAGATTTGCTAATTGATAAAAATGAAAGAGTCATCTCTTAAGTAGATTGATGCTTAGATAGACCATCCCCTTAGTCAGACAATACTTCCATTAGCTTTTCTTCCTTGGCTCATATAGTGCCACAACTCTAAGTTTACTTACCCTGGGTTGAAAATTTAATTGAGGGATTTAGTGCATATAGAATACCCATAAGGTTGAAGCACTTAATTGTGCAACCTACATCCAAAACAAATCTCCTCATAGATTTGTCGAAGATAATACTCGCTACGAGGCTTGTAGCGGCCTCAAACCAGAAGTGACCCACTTCTATATTTTCGGTTCATGTGCATGGGCTAGGATTCCCTATGAGAAGAGGAAGGCACTTGATTCATAGAGCACAGAGTGTATCTTTGTTGGATACCCTGACGGTGTGAAGGGATACATACTCATTGATCTTTCCTCAGATCGACTCATCATTGAGAAAAGTGTCCAATTTGAGGAAAGTGTCTCGCATGTACCTCAACAACTGCATGTAGACACTTTTGTTCTTCGACCTGACATAGATGATGAGAATGCACATGTCAGATCTTCTTCAGATGAGAGTTTTGATTTAGAAGATTTAGATGTTCCAGATACAGAGTTAGTATAGTCAAATGCAGAGTTAGTGCATGCAAATGCAGATCCAAAGCCGAGGCCCAAGTGGGCCAAGACTACTCTCCAGTATGCAAGAGATCTTGTTGGGGATCCATATGATATTAGGAGGACTCGATTTGATTTCGAGGAGCCTCCTCTTGCACTCACTGCCAATGAACTGACGCCACCCGGGAATATTTTCTTGGTTTAGTCTTTAGATCCACAGTCCTATGGTGAGGTTGTTGGAAATACCTTTTGGGAATTTGCCATGCAGGAGGAGTACAACTCCCTCCTCGAGAAGCAGACTTGGGATCAGGGATGATTTTAAGGATGGAAATTTATTTTAAAATGTAGAAACATTGGAAAATCTTACTAATCCTTCATATTCCAACTATAAATGTTTGGCGATATTTTTGTAAAAACATTCAAATTTCTAAGGATTTTATATAGTTTGTATAAAATTTTGGCGATTTTAAAGTTAAAATAATTTTATCCTATAGAATTTGGGCGAATCATTTTTAGAATAGCGAATCTTTTTTTGGGAAAAATCATGGAAAATTATCACATGAGCGAAATTTAGCCCCTAAAATAATCCCTGCTTGGGATCTTGTTCCCCTTCTTGCAGGAATGAAACTTGTCATGTGAATATGGGTCTATAGGACCAAGAGTGCAGTAGATGGACATGTTAGCAGATACAAAGACAGGCTAATTGCCAAAGTCTTTCAACATGTGTACGGTGTTGACTATGCTGAGACCTTTGCTCCAATAGCGAAGATGGATTCCATACATTTGGCACTTCCATTGCGGTAGACAAAGGATGGGAAGTCCATCAGATGGATGTGAAGAATGCATTTATTCATGAGGATATCTATGAGGAGATATATATGGAACATCCTCGGGGATTTCTGCAGGATTCATCTTCAGTCTGTCGACTGAAGAACTCTATTTATGGCCTCAAGCAGGCTCTGAGGGCATGGTATGCCAATATGGACTCCTACATTCTTTCATATAACTTTGTATGTTGTAAGTTGGACCTGCATGTTTACATGCTCAAGACGATTGATTCACTTCTACTCCTAGTTCTATATGCTGATGATTTGTTGATCATCGGTTGTTCAACTTCAACAATTGTTGTAGTCAAGAGGATTCTTCATGAAAGGTTCTTGATGATAGAAATGGGTCCACTACATTTTTTCCTTGGACTCAAGATCAGTTAGGATGCATCAGACATCAAACTGTCTCAGGCCAAGTATGCATGAGATCTCCTTGAGAGATTTCACATGACAGACTGCAAGTCTGCCCGACTCCTTTCCTATTAGGAGTCAAACTTGAGGATGGTGGGGACATTCCATTAGTTGAAAACACACTATACAGACAACTAGTGGGGATCTTGTTGTATCTCACACACTCCATACCATACCTCTCCTATGCAGTTGGAGTAGTCTCCAAGTTCATGCAGGAGCTGCATGAGATACATTGGAAGGTTGCAAAGAGTATCCTTCGATACGTCTAGGGAACCATCACCTTTGGGATTCACTATGCAACAAACTCTACATTGGACCTCATCGGGTTCACTGATATTGATTGGGTCGGCGAAAGCATTGATCACAAGTCTACATATCGTTACTCACTCAATATTGGTTTTGAGCCTATCTGTTGGTTGAGCAAGAAGCATGTTGCTATTTATCTATCTTTAGCTGAGGCAGAGTACAGAGAGGTATTTAACATAACCATTCAAGATATGTGGCTACAACATTTTCTCACTGAGTTGGGAATTTAGTTTCATCGGTCGATCGTCATCTAGTGTGACAACCAGATCACTTTGAAGTTCTACAGAGATCCAGTTCAGAGTCAGCGGACAAAGCACATCGATATCCACATGCCCTACATCTGGGACTTAGTAAACGAGGGGATCATCGACCTGCAGTTCTATCCTTTAGCAAAACATAGTGTAGACATATTCACCAAGACGTTCACTGAGAAAAAGTTTCATTCTCTGCGCAGTTGTCTTGGAGTGAAGAACAAAGTTTCCTAGAAACTATCAGTTCTTTGTTTTACATAGATTTTACTTTGAGGGGGGATTTTTCCCATGAGGTTTTTTCTCTTTCCTCGTTTATTTCAGTGTATCTTATGTATGTGGGTACCTAAAATGGCCTCGTTGTCGAGACCCATTCTTTATTTTCACCATAGTGATGTTCAGAGGGGTTGTTGGAGATAATTCACACACACCTATCATTTATCTTTCCTAAGGTTTTCCCTATGTTTATTAATCATTATCCAATCTCCTATAGTTTAGGGAAAATATTCCTCTGGGAGAATATTCTCTTCAGTTCACACTTCACTTTGATCAGTTGAGTGGAGTCTAGATGCCACATTGGGATCATCACCATGCATCATTGGGATCATCACCAACTAATGAACATTATCCTTGGGATCATCACCAAACTAGCACATTACTCATGATTCCGTGATCTCCTCCTCACTTCACTCTATTTTGGTAGTTAACTAAATACTGAGAGACTAGTTAACTCAGACTAGGTGGCAGTTCACTACCGTAACTGCTTGAGAGACTAGACTAGGTGGCAGTTTACTCTCGTAACTACTGGTGTGTATCCATATCACTCTATACCACCACTATGGCACATTGTATTCTCCTCCAATGCACATTAGTTGAGTTATATAGATTATATCATGTTTAAATTATCATTCATTCATTTGGTTAATGAGAATTCTTCTATTATTTCTCTCATGATTCTCTTTTCTCATATTTTCTCTACAAACTATGTATTTCATTTGCTAGATAGATCTATTATGTGGAAGTTCAACACATTTACAATATCCAAATCCGCTTCAATCATTTATTTTTCGAAGAGTAATATTGACGATTCTTGGACTGTTGATAAAAGTAATGGGTCCATCAGAGAGAAATTTATCGGAGGTCTAGATGGAAGGTTGTGAAGAAGTCTGATGACTTTGAATTCCAAGGTCCATTGTTCTGGCAAGAAATTCCCAGGGGGATCTCAGTCATTGTATTTTTTATGAGTCGCTCTGAGGAGAAGCGTTTAAGAACCTAAACTGGCGAATAGTTGTAAACCTCGAAGAACACGGTATCCATCATATGAAATGAATGTGGATCACTCGATCCATTAGAGTATGTGTGGTCGAAAGGAGCCAGTTGAAGTGGTTTGTGACACTAGAGTGAAAGTGCCTGGATGGAGAGGGACTCCTAGAATAAAGGAGAACTATTGATTGGTGTGTGGGTGAGATTTAATCTCAGTCATATATTTTGTGGATCCCATTCATTATTATGTGAAATGGGCGTTTAAGTGGAGAGTAATTGTTTAGTGGGTAGAGACTCCAATGTAATCATAGTCATTGTAACCCTGGGTCCAAGAACCGTTGGATCTCGGAGGATGATCCGTCTATCGGGATAACACCTTCAGAGAGGAGATCGACCTAGGTGGATGAGAATTTTTATGGGAATGAATCCAAACATCTACAGAAAGTTGACTTGAAGGCTAGGAGAAAATATGACCCTCTAATTGAGGGATTTTAGGCACCTGGTCGCCTCAATAAAATCTGTAGATAAACTTCTCTGAGATATTAATAAGAGTTAACATAGTTTAAGTTGTAATAAGAGAAGTCTTCACTTAAACAACTAATGAATATGATAGCATGTCATGAGAGAAGAAAATGAAACCCAACATCCCATAAGCCTAAGTGATGATTAAGGGGTCGGTTGTGTTACAAAGTAGTATCATAGGAGATTTCAAACTCTAGGCTTGAATGGGTCGTCAAGACCGTTTGAAAATTGTTTAAGAAATCTTTTACTTTTCCAAGATTTTATGTTGTTATGATGATTCATGTAATGGATAATTTATTTTTTATATTTTGGCACGCAGGTTAGTGGAAGTGAATGGTACAATGAAGCATGGAAAACAAATCACATTTTAGAGATGAGGAATCTGATGGTCAAAAGGACGAAGAAACCCCTCAAGATTTATTGGCCACTATCATAATTTTGAAGGTAGAAAATGAGAGGCTCATGAGAGCCCAACCAAAGATGAATGTAGTGCTACTGTAGATCTTGTCTGAATTTCAGAACCATTTGTAGAAAGGCCCCATTAATGTAGAGTTGCAGAAATCAAAAAGGTTGAAAACCCATTCAAATTCTCAAAAGCATGGACTGGACCATAGTGATGTGGGAAATATTTCTTCCAAGAAAAGGAATCAAAATGTTAACATGAGTAAATATGGTGGAAGTATTTCCACAGAGTCATCCAACCAGAATATTTATTCCGAGAAACTTCCCAGTAGTGACACTGAATCTAGTATTCCAAGGAAAAAGAATATACATTCATGATGTTCTTTGACTGAAGAATTTAATAGGGCTAAACCACCTACCTTTGATGGAGAAATCAATAAGGGAGAAGAAGTTGAGGGTTTGTTGTTGGGATTGAAGAAGTACTTTCGAGTAAAAAACTATTCTGAGAACACCAAGGAAATGATTGTCATCTTCAACCTGAATAAAGGAGCTTACATATGGTGGGAAGATATCAAGTAACTCAAGGGATTAAAGGAAAGAAAACTGAACTCGAAGCTATTTGATAAATACTTCCGAAAGGCATACCTATCAGAGAGGTATTATGATGAAAAAATCAAGGAATTCCATGAACATAAATTGGGACAAGTTACCATGGATGCCTATTCTAAAATATTTATGGATTTGCTAAGGTATGTATCTTACCTCAAGGATGAGAAAGAAAGAGTGCAATATTTTCTCAATGGATTTCCACAATCCTACCATGACATAATCAAATTTGATAAGAAAAAGACAAATGAGCACACTATAAGAAAGGCCATGTGTTGTTATGATCAATCCAAGAATAAGTCAGAGCCTTGTAAGGACTGGAAGAAAAGGGATAAGAGTGGGTATTAGAAAAGGGCATTCATATAATTTCCATATAAGAATCCGAAAAAGGGTGCGTAGTTGGGTCAACCAAGAAAAAGTGTCCATCATCATAATTTTCCATCTCATAGTGGAAATAGGCTAGCAGAGCATGCAAGAGAAAGATAAGAGGATCCTAAGAAAGGACCTTTACAATGTCAGGGATATGGAGAACCACACCTATTGAGGGATTTCCATCATAGGCAACAAGACAATAAGAAATTTGATCATGTGTAGGAAGTTTCTATTGTCAATGATGTGGCCAGAAGTGTGCCAAGGATATATATATATAGTTGTGGAGAATCGACAAGCAAACCACCAGGCTTCAGTAGTGGAGATGGAAGGTAGAATTGAAAAAAAACCTATTTCTATTGTAATTGACCGTGGATCCTCAAGTTGTTGAAGCATGTTCCTTACAAATGAAGAAACATGCAAAGGCATGGTTAGTCCAATTAGCCACATGAACTAAGAGAAAAGTGGTTGACGTCATAGAAGCATGTCCATTTGAGATAAATGGATTGTGTACACAAGCAACCTTACATATCCTACCTTTAAGATCGTATGACGTGTTTCTAGGCATGGATTGGCTAGCTCCCCACAAGGAAAAAATAAATTATTATGAGAATATTTTGGAATGTGAGGATGAAGAAGGAAATGCAAGAGTTTTGCAAGGGATTCAAAATCCAGTTTCAATTAGGAAAATATCAGCATTACAACTTAAGAAGATCAATCGAAAAGGGTGCCCCTTCTACCTTATACAAGTTCTTAACTAAACAAAAGACAAGGAATTGAAGGTTGAATATCACCCTGTGTCACATACCCACTACTCAGAATCAAAATTTTTCTCAACAATAAAAAATCCCCGAAGTCCTACAGGGCTTAGCACGGGCTAGCTCTTTCCTTTCTCCACCTCCATGTGATTATAGTTCACAATTATGAGCCGATTCAGCATGGCGTCTTCTCGCACTTCGCGACTTGGTGCTACTAGAATGTCGATTCTCTCGACATTGCAAACCCCAAAGCTTGAAACAACGAGACGTCGAACCCCGACAGGGCTATCGAGGGGCAAGTTTCTTTCTTGGGGACTTGTCTACGTGACCCTGTACTGTACCCATGCACTTAAGCCAACCAAGAGCTTAATGGCTTTTCATGACTTGGGGAATCGCGATACACGACTCCTACATTTCCCCATTCAAATCCCTGAAACTTTCGAGGTCACCAAAGTTTCCCTCCAAAGGAAGATCGATGGCTCTTAGGAGCATGGATCCAAGGGTCCACGGGATTTCGAGTATCGAGATTTCGTGACTCGCGAATGCAAGGTTTCTTGACTTTTTGAATCCCCGGAGGCCGAAACGCCGAAACGTCAACCGAAAGCCACGTGTCCCTTCGTTGGACGGCGATGAACCTCCACCAAGATCGACGGTCATGGCCTTTACATATGACCGCTACTCTTTCCACAATGGGAAAAGCATACACTTTCGGTTTTCGGGGTTTCGGGATCCCCGATGTCAAGAGTTCCCTATCTCTTGAATCCCTGAACTTCGATTCACCGATGCGCACCCTTCCAGCCTTAGTCCTCCTAGCTATGCCCCCTAGTCCATATGACTAGTCCTCGTAAGACCGCAGTCTTATCCCCTTATCGGGATTCGGGGTTTCGCGATCCTCGATGTCACGAACCTCTATCCCCGCAATCTCTCGATCTCCAATGAGCCAACTCCCCGTCTTTGGCCCTTAGCCCCTTCTGGCTAGATTCTTGGTCCACGTGACCACTATCTCACAAGGCTACAACCTTGCCTTCCTTCGGGGTTTCGGACATCGCAATGTCGAAATGCATAAACACCTTGTGCATGGGATCCTCGATATCCTGACCCTCGATTGTCCGACCTGACGTCAGCTAGGCCCCACAAAAACGGAGCTTTCTCCTCCTTGTCGGGGTTGCAGACTTTGCGATTCCAAGTTGCAGGGACTTCTTGTCCACGGGACTCCCGATATCCCAACTCACAATTTCCCGATTGACGATTCTCCTTTCGGGACTTTTTCTGATATCGCTCAATCGCTGCCACGCGTCCCAAGAATGGACGGTTCAAATTACCCCTCGCGTTTTCGAGACTTCTGATGTCCCAACTTTCACGACCTCGAAAACTCCGATTTCCCGAGTGCCGATATACCGATGTCTAGTGTCCGGATCTCCTGAATGAACGATCATGTGACACATGTGCTCTCTCAGACGGATGGCCCAGATTTGTGTCGGGGTTTTCAAGGTGGAATTACCTGATCTCCTGTTCACGGGAATGCCGATATCCTGACTCCTGACGCCTCGATCTCCACTACGTGTCTCCACTAACGGACAGTCCATATCGTTCCTTCCTCTCCGTAATCTCTAGACATGGAAATCAATGATCCAGATATTCCCACAGACCTTGGGGATCTACGGTCCCGATTTCCTCGCTATTCACGAAGGTAGAGGAAAAGGGGCAAGGTATGTAACACCCTTGTTTCTTTCGTCAATCTAGCGGTCGTGAATGACCCGGGAGTCTCTCGACGGGATCTCGTCCGTCAATTGACACTTATCCCTACGCCGCTACTTTGGGATTTTAAGAGGGTCATTCCTCCTCGTACAGGGTTGTTAAGACTTGCTCATTCAAGTCCTTTTTCCAGGTTCTTGGTAAACCTTTCCAAGGAGGGGATCTCTGTGAAGAGATCTATACCAGGGCATCCCAGGAGACAGACAAGGGGAAACAAATTCCCGAGGACGGACTGGAAGCCTGAATTGGTTCAACTCATGCATAATTAAATTCATTTATCCACATAAGCCATGCGTGGTCTTTCTGTTATAGCATATATCTATTATTTCTTATCAAGACACTGCATAAACATTCTTATACTGTAATCGTTCGCAATTTCATAGTTCTATGAGCATATATGTCAATATATGAATTTCAAGATGCAATATGTAAAACACTTATCAGAAATAACACCAAGAGTGAGTGCAACTGCTGAGAGGGGTGCTTGTTTCCACCCAACCATAGGATTAGCGACTCCTAGCGGATTTACCACCAGCTAACCCTGAGCTGAGACCACGATGCTGCGAGACTGCGTCTCTCTGTTTGCCAGTGACCAGAAGCGAAGGTTGCAATCCTTCCTCTCTATTATCACTTACTCTGCGTAAATGCCAGAGTTCCCCTTGCGTCTGCCCTCTCGAATCGCTTCTTCCCCATGCCTTATCCCCTTGCGAGGTTGCATGTGGCGCGATTACCCTCGCACTGGTCAGGCCTAACGGCTCTATGGATAGGCGGTTCACCTCCCCATCCCTCATTAAGCCATCAACCTGCCAGCCCGCAAGGCATTAAATTCAGGGCCAGCGAGTTGCTTTTGGTTCTCTGGGCTAGTGGAGTCCAAATACGGTATTAATTCTCGGTGGAATTTAACGCCACCTTTCCAGGTTCCCTCCACCACCATCGTGGTCTCTTTTTCTGCACATCCCCTCTCAACAGTCCTGCAATAATTCAAAATATTATTCACATTCATTGACCTTTTCCTCAAGGTCCATTTACATCACATATCCACATTTATAAGTTCGCCATAGTTCTTGGCCAGTCTAGTTATATTTACAAGCTGGGGGAAA
>ML822894.1:63047-77407 GCA_009831015.1 Picea engelmannii
ATCCATCAACCTAAGCCAACTGTCTGACAGGTGGAGCTGAGATGTTTCAACTAAGAAAATAGGAATCTTTCTTAGCAATCCAACTTATGCTTGCAAAACATAAATGCACACCTACCAACATACTTGAACCTGCATGGAGCCATGTGACAAGTTATGGAAGATAGGATTGGGTTTTGAGGCAGTTAATATTTCTGATAGATATGATCTCTTGAAGAGGCAAAGGCCAACAAAACAACCTGACAAAAATACAACCCTTGGATTTCCCCTTCAAAATTTAGATATCTGACTGGAGGTTGCTTCTGAAAGAAGCCAAAAGAATCCCAAGGATTGGAGGAGGAAAATACCAAAGGTGGAAAAATATCACCAAGTCTAGGAGAGTGTTGGAACACATATATTTTTACAAACTTTAGACTTTAAATATTTTTCATTCTCGTTTAAATAAAAACAACGCACGCTTGATTCTCACCGTTGATGAAGTCTTCCTTTTAATCAAACGACCCTAATCTCTTAAAATTTATGGAACTATCTATTCGTTAAAAAATCAAATCACTAAAGAAGATATTCGAAATGTCGGGTTTCAAATTTTCGCGATGCAAGCATTTCAACATGTAGCAACTCCAAAGTCCCAATATTTGAAATCACGAAACTGTCTTAAGCATTAAACCAAATTAATTAAGAATTAAAAACAATTAACGATTAATTAATCATATCACGATTTCGCGTTTCGGGGATCCTGCCTCGAGCGACTATCAAAGTCCCAATATTCGAAATTGCGAAACTGTCTTAGGTTAATCACGATTAATTAAAAGGGTTAAACATGATTAAAATTAACTAATCACATCGTGATTTCACGTTTCAGAAGTCATACCTTGAAATGTTATAGGATATCCCAAGATCTGAAATTCTGAAATTTACTTAACGATAAGTGTGATTAATTGATGCATTAATGATGACTATCACGTGATTAATCCTTCATTGAATAATGACTCGGATAAATTCAAATTTCATCTGTGATTTTCCCGAAAATTAAGGACATTAATAATTGATTTACGACAATCATTCCAAATGAGAGCCTGGACCACTGCCTAAATCTTATTCATTAAGGAAATTAAATGCTTCGTTAGTAGAGGTATTTGTTAATCGACGCAATTAAAGGAAAAGGATATTGAATTTGAATTTCATTGTGTGTTTTTACTGAGCATCAAGTTTTTAAGATAAAGAAATTTTGTGCATTCCCTGTGACAGATAACAGAGTTTTGTGGCCTCATACCATGACTCCATGAAAAGAAACTAAAGTTCCTAGTGAAAGTTCGATCCATAACAAAAATGTCCTTTCCAACACCTCGCTTAGAAGCATAGACGCCATTAAATCCTGGATGCAAGTATTCAATATTGTACAGTATGAATTGGTCAATTGCACAGATGATTCAGGTGACAAGGAGATGGAGGCCCTGGCTACTAAATACAAAACTGTGGCCCAATCATAGCTACATAAGATAGCAACAAGGCCTAGACTCCTACCTTACAATGATATGATCGGTTAGGTGCTGGAAAACGTTGATATCCTGACCAGGACCATCTTCAATTCACAAAAGTTTGCAGTTGGGTCTTTCCGGTGAGATCATTTACAGGTAATGTACCAATTGTCTCCAGCACCCAATTTCATTTACAATGCCAGTTTCCTAGTGGACTTTGATAAGAAGGAATGTGTCCAATATGGAAAAAACCTACCCAACTTAATTAAGGATTGGTACTCTCACCCTGAGAAGTTCATAGCTGACTCTCATGGCATATACGCAGTCTCTTCGCTAGATCCTCACATAATGTATATAGCAATGATGATGTGTAGACTCTATGGGAGGGAAAACACAACCCATTTATTGTTACAGTGGGTTCCTATTATGCACATGGTGGCAAAGGGGCATTCTTTTGACTGGGCCAAGATGTTGTTAAACAGTTTGGTTAAGGAGATTACAGAATATCGGTCATTGAAATCCAAGGGGAAACTTGCCTCATTCTTTATGTTGGCTTATATCATGGACATCGTCTACTTTTTAACACCTTTTCCCCTAATGGGATGGAACTGGACTCCAACTAGTGTTGAGCCCATACATGTTTATCATTCGATACTCTGGGAGGATAAAGAGAAACATTTCTTCGATGAAATATGCAACTGGGTGGTGGTGCCGATACATATCGTTATATATGGTTTCCTACCTCCCGATATTTCTGATAAAATAGTGGCTAATATAGGCAAGATAGTTGACTAGTACATTGAGGAGCATTTATCCTATATTAGGGTTTTCGGTTGTTCAGTTCCTCCACATGCCTACCTGAATTTTTACCAGATCAATTGGTGTGTCACGAAGTAGCACATCAAACTGTGCATGTTGGAATTAGTAAGGAGCTGAAAGCAGTACAAAAAAGGGTATGGCCCACCTTCCCCCTACAGGTTGGTACATTTTCTCTGCTGGATTTCGGCTATTCGAAAGTAGAGGCCGTGGACCTAGAAGAAATCAAGCTGGTCAATATCAGATTCAAGAAGCACAATCCGCTGAAGATTGTAGGTAATAAAATGGCCCTCTGCAATTTGAAAAGATATAAACATGAAGATTCTCCTCAGAACGAAATATTCCGAAGAGAAAGGTCCACATATAGTTGGGGTAGCATCCCTGCTTACAGAATCATGCCAAGGCCTTGTCCCGCTTCAGAGGATCAATATCCAATGGCCTTGCTCCTTTCCGAGACCACCCCCTTGTATCCCTTACAACTTTCTCCCGTACCATACCCTATAAGATCAGACGACTAATTTTAAGCAGAGACTGAGCTCCAGCATGTGGCTTTGGCTTCTTCTGCATCAGAAAGTGGAGTGACCTCATCTTCTCCATGTTCATTCTTGATCATCTCAATCTCATCTAATTCAATATTTCCAAGCTACCCTTTATTCATGCACCACCAACTCGTCAGCTTTCCAGCCCTCATGAATTGCTGCCTCTTCTTTATTTCTCAGTAGGCAATCAATGTAGGCTCTTTTTTTTGTAGGGGTTTTCTAATGTCAAATATGTAGGAATAGTTTGTTGTAATTTCACTATTTCCTCCCAGCTTGTTCAGCTTGCTGCATAAATAAGGGTATCTGGAGGTATTGAGTCGAGTTCAAGCTCTGGCTCCAAAAAAATTGGTCGAGTTTTATAACTTCCATAAGCATAGAATAAATAGCCTTCCCAAAGTATTGTAGGGAGAGACGCTAATACCTCCAGCTACACAACAAGTTGAGACCCAGAGCTTGGAAATAGGGAGCTCCAGTAAAAAGGATTCTCAAGAGAGTTTGGAGAAGATTGAGGTTTTGATTCAAAAGGAAGACACCACATTGACAGATCCACCAAGACATCATGTTGAAACTCAGACTGAGGCCTTGATAAAAAGGGGAGAAGAAAATCCATTGTCCACACTGGGTAAACCAGCTACTGACACAATGAGTAAGAATCCATCCACTGAGATAGGAATTCATATCCAATCTGTCACACCCTTACAGCTCAGTAGAGGGAACCCGAGTGTATAAGTTGTATTCATAAAATATCTTATACCTATTTTGACAGAAGAGATGCGTCCTTCAAAATTATTCTCCAGTAAGAAGATAAGGGCAGTAGTAAGAAGAGAAAAACATCAAAGGGATGGTGCGACCATCAAGAAGCGTAGGGTGATATTGGATGGGCGAGACCTAGAAGAAGAATACTTTGCTACAGATGTTGCAGGATCACTGGGAGATTTTGCAACAACAAACCAGTTTTCAGTGGGAAACTTGAAGGAGAAGTTGAAGCAGAAGGATCTGCTGGTGAGCCAATTGCAGGACAAATTAAATACTATAGAGTAGGAAGTCAGGAGAGAGATGAACAAGAATTTCAAGAATATTAGAGTTTTTTATACACAGGAGATCCTGCAACTCAAATCCAGTCTCGACGAAATGCATAAGAAAGCACAGGCGAGTAGAGAATGGGCCTTTCAATAGGAAGAGATGGTAAAAAAATTACAGGCCAGAATAAAATCAATTGAAAATACAACTATAGATATGATAGTTTTCCAATAGAAGGCATTGGAGGTGCATGAGAAGATGGGATCAACACAAAAAGCCTTTTCACTAAGGTAGAAGCTGTCCAAAACCATTTTCGGGTGGTTGACCAATCCTTAAATAACATTTGTTTAAAGGAAAGAGAGGCTATTATTTCTCGGGCCACTTTCCAAGAAGCAGTCGTGGCGTCGAAAAGAGAAGGATAATTATGGTCTCCAGATTGTCTCCCTCGAAACACACCAGAGGTAATATCATACTGAAGACCTGGGAGACTAACATAGAGGAAAGTAAAAGAATGGCTAAGAAAGTGAAGAAGGATTGTGAAGAAAATTTTAACTCACTGAACAAAGAGTCATTAGGCCTCATAAAATATAATATCTTCAAAGTCTTGGGACAAGTTGATATAGAAAATCATCAAATTAATATCAAGACAAACATGGAAGAGGCCCGGCCTGAAATCTTGCAATTAAAATAGATTGATATTACTCAGATAGATAGGTGGCTAGTGAATCCCAATCTGCAACTACAATCTATAATTTTAGAAGACAGGAGAATGGAAGGTAGACTGCCTCACTTAGAAAAAAAATTATATATGTTTGAGGAAAACGACTTAACAGAGCCGTCCAGATTGGTGGTACAATTCGTGGGCATGTGTGTCAAATGTGTTGAGAAAGGAAAAGGAAACACTTCCAGGAACCAATGAGATAAATTGTACACATCATTTGTACAGATCATGATTAGAAGACCAGCTGTTTCCGAGCTAGAGAACAAGAAGGAAAAACGCCTCCTCCAACATAGCGAAGAGACAAGGGAGATGCAAGTGAAGTGTTTCATATTTTACATTTTGTAATTTTACTATTTTAGAAATAAGGAGAATTCCAACCGCTTAGGGTTGAGAACCTTTTGTATAAATACATGTTTCAAAGATTGAACACAGGTTGCTTCTTGCCAAATGTAATTAAGATAAAATATCCTTTGTGAGAACTAATACAAGTGCAGACAAAGATTCCAATCTTTGTGCAGTCTGAGTTATGTTTCTCTTTTGTGCTCCATATTTCATGTTTCTTTAAATGTCTCTTTGATAAGTGAGTGTTTGCAATTTAGTAACATGGCTACTGTAATCACACCAAACTGGTTGTTCGTTAAGCAAGCAATTTTTCCTCTGTATTTGTTGTTAGTAAATACAAGACCTGTAAGCTACTTGGATAACTAAAGCTCATATCTTTTCAAGAGTCCATGCTTTCTTTTCCTCTACTGTGAACAAGATAAGATTCATTTTTTCATTGATGCCTTGTTTTGTTTAACATTTTTGTAAGTTTCTCTCACCTCACCTGATTTCATAAATCGACTCAGATGACAAATTACGGCCTCTATACTGTTCTGTTTTTATTTTCATTTGAGGAATTAAATCTTATATAATTATTGGAAGAAAAAACACTTCTTAAAGTCAACATTTATATTTATGATGTCTTGAAATTACGCTTCTAAGACTTAAGAGTAATATCAGGAACAACATAGAGGATATACACATAAGAGACACACATAGGAGAATGGACGAAAGAAAAACAATTTGTAGCAATTAGTTATCAATGAAAATATTGGAAGAGTTAGTGAGTTGCAAACTCACATAAATATAGTGCGATGAAAAAAGGAGTTCAATTGCACAGATTTTATAAAGAGAAAAAATTGGAGAGATTTCCTTGAAGAAAATATGAAGCTCGTCTAAATTATTTATGATCACCCTAAAACAAATAAAACCTGTATCCAGGCTGGAGCGATAGAGGGTTGCAACTTGGTACTTACTGGGGGGAATCCAACACTTGTAAGGGGATGTCATTGAGGGATTGTTTAGGAAAGAAGGGGATCCCTTGTGTAGAGGAAACCTAGTTGGGAAGGCACATGATAAAACTGTGGAAGCCCTAAGTTGAGTGGGAAGGGAGAAACTTCTAATGTTGTCAATGGAGGAAGGAGAGTAACCTTCCTGGATCAGTCTAAATTTGGAAATCATCTAAATCATTCCCTTGTGATATCATGGATTGGCATGGGGGTGGATTTCTATAGGAAGGCACTCTGCAACACAACCTAAGGAAGGGAGGAAAGGCGTCCTCTCTCAATCAATTGGTTATTGATATTACTGAATATATAATTATTTCAGTTCAATGTGTGTGTAATGGAAATTTAACAATGTAAACTTGTCCTTTTGTGGTTTAATTGGAATTGTGAAAATGTGAAGGAATGGTTGAATTCCTGAGTAACATGGGATATGCTTGTATGTTTTCATTGTTAATATGATAATTCATAAAATCAAGTAAGTAAAGAATGCATGTAACATAACCTAGATAATCTTGCAAATATTGAGAGGAAAGTTTGCAAGATACGGAAAAAACCTTCATTGGACTATGACAATAGAGGCATGGTGTTGGGGAAGTCTTGTGTAGGTTGAGGAATCTTAAGTCTTGAAGGATTCACCTATATTAGATGGAAAGTTTTTAGGACATGCAATTCTTCATCCAAGTTAATTGAACGCCTTAGCAGGTTTAAACCTAGATTCCCAAATCTCTTAGGAGTCTGGGAGAACCTTATAAAATACCATAGGGGAAACTTTGAATTGGTTTAGTCCTATTTTGAACTAACACCATAAAGAAACTTACTATTTTAAGACAAAAGGATTCAAAGTCATCATATTGGCTTAGCTAAAATATCCTGAAAGTTGGTTGGAAGATACAGTCGTCGGGATGGTCTAGCACAAGGTTGTGTTGGGACTCCAACAAAGAGAGCTCTGGGTCAACTTCAGTCGTTGATATGTCAGAGAGTAATATCAACTAGTCTTGGACTATTGATACGAATCATGGGTCCTTTGGAGGGAATGTTGTTGGAGGTATGGATGGAAAGTTGCGGAGAAGTCTGATGACTTGGGAGTCCGACTTCTGTTGATCTGGTGGTAAACTCCCAGGGGGATCTCAATTGTTGGATTTTTTGTCAGTTACTTTGAGGAGAAGGGTTTAAGAAACTGAATTGGAAAAAATATGTAAACCCCAAAGCACATGATATACGTCAAATGAAATTAACATGGATCATTTGATCCATTGGAGTATGTGTGGTCGGAAGGAGCTGGTCGGAGTGGTCTGTGACACCAGAGTGAAAGTGATCCAATGGGGAGGGACTCCGAGAATAAAGGAGAACCATTGACTAGTGTGTGGGATAGATTTAATCTTAGTTATATAATTTGTGGGTCCCATTCATTAATATGAGGAATGGGAAATTAAGTGGAGACTAATCGTTGATTGGGTAGAGACTCTGATGTAATCGTAGTTGTTGTAACCCCGGGCCCAAGAACCATGGGATCCTAGAGGACGATCCGTTGGGACAACGTCGTCGGAGAGGAGATCGACCTAGGTTGATGTTCATTCCAATGGGAATGAATCTGAACACCCACAAAACATTGAATTGATGGCTAGGAGTAAATTTGAGCGTCCTATTAAGGGATTTTAGGCACCTAGTCATCTTAGTAAACTATGTAGAGAAGCTTCTTTGATATATTAATAAGAGTTAATATAGTTTAAGTTTTGATAAGAGAAGTATTCACTTAAACAAATGATGAATATGAGCATGTAATGAGAGAAGAAAAGGAAACATAACATCCTACCATCCTAAGTGATGATTAGGGGGTCGAGTGTGTTACAGGCTTGACAATGGTAGTATAATAAGGAATAAAACATCGAACAAATTTTATCTTTCCAAAGAAATATTGTACTCCTTTTCTTGATGTTGGAGGGTTTAGGTCATTTATTGCTTTGACTCTTTATGGGTCAATGTATACTCCTTTTCTCACAACATGGCCTAACAATTTTTCTTTTGTTATGACCACATGGCTTCACCTTTTGACCAATATCTTATCACATTCATTCATAAAGGGGGTTTTTAAATTGTGAAAAATTAATTCAATATATTGTGGGTATTGGGGGGGGGATGTGGGGTATCGATTGGTCTATAGGTATTGGTGTTGGATATATTTCACACACACCTAGGAATTATTTTTCCTAAGGTTTTCCCTATATTTACTAGTCATTATTTAGTCTCCTATAGTCTAGGGAGAATAATCCTCTAGAAGAATATTCTCTTCATTTCACACTTCAGTTTGATCAGTTGAGTGGAGTCTAGATGTCACATTGGGATCATCACCATATAATGCACATTTTCATTGGGATCATCACCAAACTACCGCATTACTCATGATTATCTTATCTTCTCCTCACTTCACTTTATTTCAGTCAGTTAACTGAAGACTGAGAGACTAGTTAACTCGGACTATGTGGTAGTTAACTCCCTTAACTTCCTGAGAGACTAGACTAGGTGGTAGTTTACTCTCGTAATTGTTGGTGTGTGTCCATATCACTCTATACCACCACTATGGAACATTGGCTTCTCCTCTAGTGTGCATTAGTTGAGTTATACATAGTAAATCATGTGTAAATTATCATTCATTCATTTGGTTAATGAGAATTATTCCATTCTTTCTCTTTTGTTTCTTTTTTCTTATATTTTCTCTACAAACCGTGTATGTCATTTTATAGCTAGATCTATTATGTGAATATTCAACACATTTACACGGTATCAAAGCCGATGGATTGCTAGGAAAAAGACACACCAGATGATTTTGCAGGTACTGAAGATTGAAGACAACGAAAAAATGGAATTTCCAAAAGAATTCATTCTTACACCGTACAATTTATTTGCATGGAAAGAGAATATGATAGTGCATCTTCAAGGTAGAGGATTATACAGCTTAACCATGGACACAGAGACCGAACCCACATCAGCCATAGAAAAATCCAAGTATTTGAATCGAATGGATGAAACATTTGGAACTATTTGCAGTCTCATTTCTCTTGAGCTCCTCTTTCACATATCCTTCTGTAAAACCCCCAATGAAGCCTGGACCACCATGGAAGCGTTTTTGGCAAACAGGACGAGATGAGGGGACACACTCACGAGGTGGAATTTCTCACTTTGGATCGAAAAACCTTCGACAATATCCAATATTTATTTACCAAATATAAGGATTTGTTGTCGCAACTCAAGGTTTGCGAGGTTGATAAATCTAAGGAGGAGAAACAAATGGTTCTCACCATTCTCTCCAAACTTGGTCCAGAACACTCAGTGTTTGTATCCACATTTCATTCAGTTAGACTCATCTTTGGAGCCACCTTGAAGATTCCCTCTCTTGAGGTCTTTATTGAATCTCTGACATAAGATAAAAACAAGCTTATCAACATGGGAAAAATCAAAGGCCCAAAGGTGCCTGCACTTACTATGCATGATGGTAACGCTCATAAAAATAAAAAATATAAATATAAAGACAAAAGGAAAGCACTTTCAAATCCAAATAAGGAAGGGTACTCAAAACCCTTCAACGATGCCTCCAGATCCAAAGGTGGAAAGGGAAGAAAAGTGGAGAAATGCACTTTCTTCCATAAAGGATTCCATCCAAAATCCGCATGTAGGTAGAAACAGATAGATCAAATGGCTCAATTGATTAAAAAAAACAACCTTGGAGATTGCATCCCCGAGGGTGCCAAGAAGAAGAATCCAGAAGATCATAATCCCAAGAAAGGAAATTCTAGCCATGCTTTGATTTCCATCAACTCCTCTCTCGATGCTTGGATCGTAGATTCAAGTGAATCACACCACATGGAAACCACAAAAGAAATCTACTCTTCACTGGATGCATGCAAAGTTCCTCCTATTCTTATGGGGGACAACTCTCCAGTCAAGGTCACCGACAAAGGAAGAATTGAAATCACAAACAAAATCTTCGAGAATGTGCTACACGTTCCCAAAATTTTTGTCAATCTTCTCTCTGTGTATCAGAAGACAAAATCTGGCACCAAAAAGAGAGTCATATTCACCCCTGATGCAGTGGATATCTATCACATGCAAACCAATTCCAGGGTTGCTACCAGTGAGGTAAATCATCAATCTCTACACATTTTTCTGAATTTATTGAACTAGATTTTTCATTACTTCTTACCCATGTTGATGAAAGCAGTAGGATATGGCACGAAAGGTTCAGGAATTTAAATTTCATATATATGCAACAAATTAGAAAGCAGGGAATGGTTGATGGTTTACCTGAAATCCACTTCTCCAAAGGAATTTGTGAGGGATGTGTTCTTGGAAAACACCCTCAAGAGAAATTAAAAAAAGGAAAGACTCAGAAGGCTTCTTTTCCTTTCTATCTAATCCATAATGACCTCATGGGCCCTTTTCTGCATCCATAAATCAGTAAAGAAAGGTACGTGATCATTTTTGTTGGTGATTTCTCATGCTTCACATGGATTTTCTTTCTCGGGAAAAAATCAGAGGTCTTTCAACACCTCAAAGATTTCAAAACCCTTGTTGAAACACAGTCAGGAAAGAAGATAAAATTCCTACGAATAGATACCAGGGGAGATTATGTCAACCATGAGATACAAAATATTTTTTCATGAGACCAGGATTTAGTTGCAGCACATGGTTCCCTATACTCCGCAACAAAACGAAGTGGTAGAGCAGAAAAATAAATCTCTGAAAGAGATGGCATCTTGCATGCTACATGCAAAGTCACTTCCACGAAGATTATGGGTTATAGCACTTAATTGTGAAACCTACATCCAAAAAATATTACCCCATAGATTTGTCAAGGATAAGGCCCCCTATGAGGCTTGGAGTGGCCTCAAACTGGAAGTGACCCATTTCCTCATATTCGATTCTCATGCATGGGCCAAGATTCTATCTGAGAAGAGGAAGGCACTTGATCCATAGAGAACATAGTGTATCTTTGTTGGATATCCCAACAATGTGAAGAAATATAGACTCATTGATATTTCCTAAGACCGATTCATCATTGAGTGTCGTGTCAAATTCGAGCATGCTGACACTTTTTTTCTTCCACTTGTCAGAGATGATGAGCATATGTAGAGTTAGTGGATGCAGATGGAGTTGCAGAGCCAGAGCCAAATCCAAGACTACTCTTCATGATGCATGGGGTCTTGTTGGGGATCTAGTTGATACTAGGAGGAATTGATTTGATTTCGACGAGCCTCCTCTTGCACTCACTACCATTGAATCGATGCCACCCATGCATATTTTCTTGGTTCAGTCCTCAGATCCACAGTCCTATGGCGAGACTGCTGGAAAGCCCTTTTGGGATTTTTCCATACAGGAGGAGTACAAATCCCTCCTCGATAACTAGACTTGGGATCTGGTTCCCCTTCCTTCAGGAAGGAAACATGTCATGTGTATATGGGTCTATAGGACCAAGAGCGCAACGGATGGACAGGTTAGAAAATACAAATCCAGGCTAGTTGCCAAAGGATTTTAGCAGGTGCACGATATTGACTATGATGAGACCTTTTCTCTAGTAGCAAAGGTGGACTCCATACGTTTGGCATTTTCCATTGCGGCAACCAAAGGATGGAAATTCCATCAGATGGACGTGAATAATGCATTTCTTTACGAAGATCTCTCTAAGGAGATCTCTATGGAGCAACCCTAGGGATTTATGCAAGATTCATCTTTTGTCTGTCGACTGAAGAAGTCTCTTTATGGCCTCAAGCAGGCCTCAAGGGAATGGTATGCCAAGATGGACTCCTACCTATTATCACATAACTTTGTATGTTGTAAGTCAAACCCGCATGTTTACATGCTCAGGACAGTTGATTCACTTCTACTCCTAGTTTTGTAAGTTGATGATTTGTTGATCACCAGTTGCTTGACTTCATCGATTGCTATAGTCAAGAGGATTCTTCATGACAGGTTCTTGATGACGGACATGGGTCTACTACATTTATTTCTTGGACTCAATATCAGTCAGGATGCATGAGGAATCAATCTGTCTCAGGCCAAGTATGCACAATATCTCCTAGAGAGATTTCACATGACATGCTGCAAATTTTCCCCGACTCCTTTCCTATCAGGAGTCATACTTGAGGATGGCAGGGACACTCCACTGGTGGACAACACACTGTACATACAACTAGTGGGGAGCTTGTTGTATCTCACACACTCCAGACTAGACCTCTCCTATGCAATTGGACTAGTCTCTCGGTTCATGCAGGAGCCGCATTAGCTACATTGGAAGGCTGCAAAGCATATCCTTCGATACATATAGGGCACCATCACCTTTTGGATTCAATATGCAACAGACTCTACATTGGACCTCATCGAGTTCACTAATTCTAACTAGGTTGGTGATAACATTGATCGCAAGTACACATCTATTTACTCACTCAGTCTTGGTTCTGGGCCTATCTGTTGGTCAAGCAAGAAGCAGTTTGTTATTTCTCTATCTTCAGTCGAGGCAGAGTATAGAGGGATAGTTAACATAATCGTTCAATCTATGTGTCTACAACATTTTCTCACTGAGTTGGACATTCAATTTCATCGGTTGATCATTATTTGGTGTGACAACCATAACACTTTGAGGTTCTGTGAAGATCCAGTTCATAGGTAATGGATGAATCACATTGAGATCCACATGCACTACATCTGAGACTTAGTACACGAGGGGATCATCAACTTGCAGTTTTGTCCTTCAACAAAACAGACTGTAGGCATCTTCACCAAGACCTTCATTGAGTAGAATTTCCATTCTCTACGCAATCGTCTTGGAGTGAAGGACACAATTGCCTAGCAACTATCAGTTCTTATTTTTACATACATTGTACTTTCAGGGGGGGGTTTCCATGAGGTTTTCCCTCTTGCCTCGTTTATTTTAGTGTATCTTTTGTATGTTGGTACCTAACATGGCCTTGTTGTCGGGACCCATTCTTTATTTTCACCATAGTGATGTTCAGAGGGGGTGTTGGAGATACTTCACACACACCTATGATTTCTTTTTTCTAAGGTTTTCCCTATGTTTATTATTCATTATCCAGTCTCCTATAGTTTAGGGAAAATATTCCTCTAGGAGAATATTCTCTTCAACTCACACTTCAGTTTGATCAGTTGAGTGGAGTCTTGATGCCACATTGGGATCATCACCAACTAATGCACATTGTCCTTGGGATCGTTACCAGACTAGCACATTACTCATGATTCCCTGATCTCCTCGTCACTTCACTCTGTTTCAGTCAGTTAACTGAAGACTGAGAGACTAGTTAACTCAGACTATGTGGCAGTTAACTCTCGTAACTTCCTGAGAGACTAGACTAGGTGGAAATTGACTCCCGAAACTGATGGTGTGTGTCTGATCACTCTAGACCACCACTATGGTGTATTGGCTTCTCCTCCAGTGTGCATTAGTTGAGTTATACAATGTGTATCATGTGTAAATTATCATTCATTCAATTGGTTTATGAGAATTTTTCCATTCTTTCTCTCATGTTTCTCTTTTCTTGTATTTTCTCTGTAAATTGTGTTTTTCATTTGCTAGCTAGATCTATTATGTGCAGGTTCAACACATTTAAAATTGGGGGGTATAGAAAGGGTTATCTAGAAAAATAGGGGTTTCTTTTATTGGAAATATGTATTGGGATGGGGAGTTGAACAAATAGATTTGTGTAAGTATTAATCAATATCTAGTGAAATTAGGGGTATTCTTTATAAATATCATAGGAGCGAAGGTGCTATGACACATGCTCATTGAGTGAAGACCCCGCGGTTATGGAAAAAAAAACATTTTTTGGTATTCAAAGATATTTCATATATTCTACATATTTCAAAGACTTGTCTAAGGTGTTTGACATGTCTTTCTCTTAATTTTGAATAAACTATTAGGTAATCTTGATAAATTGACATAAAATTTCCAATGAAATATTTGAAAGTGTGATCAATTTCTTTGTGGAATGTTGCACCTGCTTGCATTCTTCAATCCAAATGGAATTCTAACATAAGCGTAAGTTCCCCATGGTGTTATGAATGTTGTTTTTTTATCTATCCTCTTCTACCACAAGAACTTGGTTGTATCCTGGAAATCCATCTAACATAGACATTAATACATAACCAATAACTTGTTGCAACAACATTTCCATGTTAGGGAGTGGGTAGTTATGTTTAACTCTTGCTCGATTGAGATCTTTGAAGTCAACACAAAGGCATATTTCACCATTCTTGTTTCTTACTACCACAATATTTAAGAGCCATTATGAATGTCTGATAGAAAAAATTCTACCAATGTTCTTTAATTTCTCAATTTATATCTTCACTAGAAGATTTATTTTGGGATTTATCATTCTTAATTTTTGTTTGAAGGGTTTTGATCCCTCTTTTAGTAACAATGTTACCAACTTAACGAGAACTCTCTGGAGTTATC
>ML822894.1:80020-95674 GCA_009831015.1 Picea engelmannii
GAACAGGAGAGGATCCCTTCCATAATAGGATCCATTGTATGGTGTTGCCCTACCTTAAGGGTTTGATAGTAATAAAGAAGATTTTGCATATTGTTCTTGAATATCTGTTGTGGTGATTTTGTATTCAGTATTGGTTCTTAACAGTGCTTCTCCATCAGCACCTGTCGAAATTTCATTTATGTATTTGTTCCGACACAACGCTAATATGGTTTCCCTCTGAACATCAATGAAGACAAGGTGAGGCAGAGGCGAGGGGGTTGAAATGGGAAGTGGACCTGTGATAGAAGTCAAGGGAGGAACAGAGGTTGGCTTGCGGTCGAAGGTTGTGCCCGAAGGAGGGGAGAAGTGTTGTGCCATTTTGGTGTGGTAGGGACAGGGGCAGCAAGGGTGAAACATTTAAGGAGTGCGACCACTCTGAGGTGAGCGTGAGCTTTCTCTTAGTGAACGACCTCATGTTCTAGCCATATGATGACACCATGGTGGATCGTGCGGAGGGAAAATGGGGGTGAAACATGTGTGTGAGGTCAAAGGAAGGCGCCAAGAGTAGAAGAGGAGATTGAACACGGAAGGAGGAACAAGTGAAGGGAGAAGAGCTCGCGGGGCCAAGGAAAGAGCATAATGAGTCATCTGCCCAGGGAGGGCAACGAGATTAACCTATGGAGTGATCTAAGGAGCCATCAGAGTCACACGAGCATAGTAGAGGATAGAGGACATTACAGGTGCACTTGTAGAGGTGATCACAGGTGAAATGAATGAACATCACTGGGTCACCACCCTAAGAGAAATGGGGTGGTTGACATGCATGGGATCGTGGTTTATGTGGCAGCCTAATGACACCCCATCTGGGGTGATTAAAAAAATGAATTAAAAAAAGAGTAAAATCTAAAATATTTTTGGGGAAAAAAAAAATTACTTTTAAAGCACTAAATTTAAAACATCAAAATGGGATTTAAAAAAAAAACATAAAATGTCAATTTTTTTATAAAAAAAATAAAAACAATCTAAAAATCCAAAGTTAAAATAGACAAATAAATTAAAAAAAAAGCTTAACTAAAACACAATTTTTAAATATTAAATATAAACATTAAAAAAAATTAAAACAACTAAAAAACAACACAATTTTAAATTTTAAATATATTAAAAACCTAAAATAAAATTTAGAAAACAAAAAAAACACTAAACTAAACAAATTAAAAACTATTCTTAAAAACTATATGGAAAACTAATTTTACAAACTATATTTAAAAACTAATCTTAAAAGCTACTTAAAAAATTAAAATACAAACAAATTAAAAATTGAAAAACTAAATTAAAAAACCATTAAAAACTATAAATTGTTTTGAAAACGTATTGCATGGGAGGGGGTGATGCGCAGCATCATGCACACCACGAGCATGGGGGGCGTTTTTAAAAACTATATTAAAAATTGTTTTGAAACCATATTGTATGGGAGGGGGCGATGCCCAGCTTCATGCATTCCACGAGCATGGGGGCGTTTTTAAAACAGTTTTTAAGATTAGTTTTTAATATAGTTTTTTAAATTCTAATTTGTTTGTATTTTATTTTTTTAAACCGTTTTTTAAGATGAGTTTTTAAATACAGTTTTTAATAGTTTTTTAATTTAGTTTTAAGTATTTTTAATTTGTTTGTATTTTAAGTTTTTTTTTTCAATTGTTTTTTAGGTTTTTAATATATTTAAAATTTAAAATTGTATTGTTTTCTTATAATGTAATTTAGTTTAGTTGTTTTAATTTTTTATTTAATGTTTACCTTTGATATTTAAAAAATGTGTTTTAGTTAAATTTTAATTTTTAAATCTATTTGTTTTTGGATTTTTAGATTGTTTTTTAAATTTTTTATAATTTTTTTTTTCTAATTTTGTTGTTTTAAATTTAGTGTTCTAAGGGTAATTTTTTTGTTTTTTGGAAAAAAAATTAGATTTTATCTTTTAGTAGTTAAAAATTGTATTTTTTTCAAGAAGAAAAAAATGTGTTTTTTTTTTTAAAAGAATTTTGTTTTTCTTTAAAAAAAAAAAAAAGAATTTTTGTTTTTTGATTTAATTATTTTTCTAATGTAAATTATTGAAAAAAATAAAATTAGATAATATAAATAAATTACCAAGTAATAATACTTTTAGATTTAGGAGTCTATTTTCAGTGTTTTATTTGGGACGATGCTAATGGTCAAGGCCATAGTGTCAATTAGGCCATAGTTTTAACTCCCCCACAAAAAGTTGTGCTACTGGTAGCATCGCTTCTCGATTCAAAGGTCAATTTTAGGGTTATGTTCACAATGTCAAGGGTGAAATTTCAAACAAGTTGCAATTTTAACCACCTCTTTTTGCACCACTTTTTAATTTGGGGGTCGATTTTGGTGTTTTTTACCCAAAAATATTTTGGGCTAGAGTTCTCGTTTTGAGGTCACAGTTTTCGTTAAGTTGGTAACTTTGTTTGGTGGTATGGTATGTCGAAATATGGACTTGTCATATTCCTTTAACTCATCATAACTCCAAGCAAAAATGTCTAGAAATTCTTTGAAGAGCGGAGTATATTGATTGATTTCTTCAATAGTGCAATTGGTACCCAAATTTATGTATTTAGGAAAATCAGGAAGGCTAATGTTCATCTTTTTTGTTTCTTGAACTTTCCTAATAGAAAATTCTTCAAATAAATCAGGAATCTTTGTTTGATCATCTCTTGTAAAAAGGGATTCCAAAATGACACAACTTTTGGGGGTAAATTTAATATTTTGATCATGCACCTCCTTCTGAGGATTTTGATCTTCTTATGAATTATTCAAAATCACGGAATCATTATCTGTGAAGAATTTTACAACATGCTCATTATTTTCAAAAACTTGCAAATATTCTTGATTATCCGGTATTGAAGGTTGGAAAATTATCTTCACATGAAAAGTACTTTGGTTGTGAGAGTCTTCTATATTGAAAAGAGATGTGGCCACTACCAATGAGTCTGCCTTTGTATTCCTTTCTCTTGGAACAAAAGACATATTGAAAGAGTTAAAAGAATCCATGAATTCAAACAATCTTCTTGCATAGTGCTTTAGTTTTTCCTTCTTAATTCTATATTTCTTTTGATATGGTTGATAATCAACTCTGAATCACCAAAGACTACCAAATTTTCAAATTTCACATGAAGAGAGAGAATCATCCCTTGAATTAGTGCCTCATATTATGCTTTGTTATTGATACATGGGAACTCCAATCTGATAGCATGTGGATATATATTAGATTGAGCGATTTTAAAAATGATTCATGCTCCACTTCAAGATTTAGAACAAGAACCATCAAACAACATCTTCCAGAAACCCTGAAAATGATTTTCTTCATCTTGCTTAAAAGGACTAATTTGTTTTGGACAGAGAACAACACAATTTCCAATTCTCATATCAATGTAATTTTTCATTACTTTTTCCTCTTTCTTCTTGAAAGATATATGATTTCTACTTTCTTGAGGGACTCTGACCGTTGTTCCATGTATGTTGGCAACATCATACAACTTCCATCATTCATAATATATCCTCCAATTAATGAACACCAATCCCTTCCTAATACAATATCATATGTTGGAGGCAAGTCCACAACTATAATAGTGAAAATTGTTCTGATGTGAGGTGTTGCACTTATCCATGCACATAAGTCTTTTATCTCACCATAGGTTGGGACCTTTCTTGAATCAATGGAATATGTAATTTCCCCAGTCTCATAATATTTCATACATACCATCCCCAACACTTCCATGACTAATAGGGGCATGATATTGTTGGTAGCTTCACTATCAACCAAACAATTGTGTAATGTAAAGTCATGATTTTCTATGGATATGTAGAAAGGTGGGACTTTTCCTCTTGGTCTTACTGATGAGACATTTTGTTTTTGCCTAGTATTTATGACAACAACTTCTAATCTTGTTTGTGAATCATCTAGTATTCTTAAAATATTCTCTCTTTGTTGTGGTATCTTTACCACTTCCATGAAGGGTAGAGTAATCTTGAATTTGGATAAGTCATCAAACATATAATGTGTTATGACCCAAGGGGGGCATATATAGGGCTAACTGTATATGATATGACCCCATGGGGGGTCATATATGGGCTTAAATGAACATGTAATTTATAACTTTATATGTAATCAAGTCGTCCTAGTAGTATAGGGGCCTCATGTGCAAGTGTGAATAAGTATATATAGAGATAATGTTTTTCATTATTATGGGAGATGTGAATTGTAATGTATGAAATGTGAATTGTAATCTCCTCAAAATGTGAATTGTAATGTATTTGGTTATTTCGAGGGGGTTCCCCTATCTTTAAGGAGTTATTGTGTAACTTATCTATATTACAATTGTGCTCCACACTTGCATTCTATACATGGTGTATTCTTATGTTCTGTTATGATAATTTAAACATCTGGATCATTACATTTGGAATCATAACATCAATCCTAGGGTTTTGCTTCCTCGAGAAAGTCATTTTGGAATTTTCACTATAACTTTTTCTTGGAGACACTTCAAAAGGAAAAAATTGTAGGTTATTTATAATACTTATCAAGGTACCTATGATACAAATTTCAGCTTCTGGGTCATTATACTTTAAGAGATAAATTATGTGGAAGATAGGGTTTTTGACTAGTCCTGTAACTAGTCTCAAACAGGTGTTCCGGGTAAAACAATCATAACTTCTTCATAGAAGATCCAAATTTTGCAATACCAACTGCATTTTTTTTTTTTAAGTAAAAAAAAGGTGGTGCCTGTTATATTACCATAATCAAAATACAAGACTGTGAGTGATGCCAGCTATCCCGCCTGAGCAGGAAACCGGGACAGCTGGGCATCCATGTCCATTTGTCACACTGTGTGCATAATTGGGAAAATTAACAAAGTTATCGGTGCGACGTCCTGCCCGAAGGAAACCAGGACTTATAGTCGCAAGCACGAAAGCTGGTTATTCTAACTAGTGCTAAGACACCCTGGTAACTAGCTAACATAAGGCAGAAAATATAACAACAACACCAAAACCAGAGTCGAGTTTTAAACATGAAGGAACCTTTGAACCGAGCTGCTTGTCCTAGACCTCGGAGTGCCTCCATCTCGCCAGGAACGAGTAGGTGCGCGCACAAGTCGGACATTGTTTCTTTGACGACGCTCTGGAATGTGCCGCAAAGAACATGTCAAGCCGTTGATCCATTCGCGCCAGGCGGAAGATTTGACCGTCCAACTTGTTCCTGATTTCAAAAACGAGATTGAGGTATCCCCAGTCAGCTGCAAGTGGCTGCTCCAGGCGATGGCTATCCATGAATTCCTCGCTGGTGGCCGCATCTGCTTCCTGTGTCCTGTGTCGTTGACGCTCTCGCCCTGACTCCATCGCTTCCTTGGTGGGCTCGGGAGGAGCCTCCTCTTCCACATAGCAGGGGGAGTAAGGCTGCTCTGTGGTGGCTGTGGAGGGGTTGGGCACCTTGCTTACAGGCTGTCGAATGATGTGCGAGCCAAAGCTCGTGCTCGGGTTCCAGTTCTCCGTTACCATGAACAGGGTGTGCCCAGGGGGGCTTGGCAGACCTCCTTCCGGGATGACCTCTTCCACGTACGCCATTGGAGGCGTACGTGGTCTGGTCTTTCGTCGCCGAGCTGCTATCGCCATATCTTTCTAGAAGTTCTTCTTTCGTTTACGTCGTGACTCCGCCGCATACCAGGTCACTCCCCGTCGTGGTTTCCCTCGAGCTCCAGGCATGACGGGATCCCTGTGGAAAATCTGAATGCTGCCTGTGTCTGTCGAATTGCTTCTGAGGAATGGCGAGGTTGTCGAGTGCGGCCGCTGTGCCAGGGAAACAGGAGAGAGGCTGTCGTAGCTCTGGTTCGCCTGTGAGACAGAGGCCTCCCGGAGCAATTTGCTATGTGGTGTTGCTACTCAGACAATGAGTGCTGTTATCAACACCATTGTCATATCCGAGGCATTAACCTTCGCCATTAAACTCTGTTGGGTAGTGCTCTGGTGAGGGGTACCCTTCACTTGCGCGAGGGGCCTCATCGAATTATTTCTCTTGCTCGGATTCATGTGGGGTTAATGTCCGAGGTGATGCGAGCTGGTGGATGAATTAAAGCTGCATCCCGGCTCGCTCCCGCGTGGCACTATCACGCCCCTTGTCACCCCATCTGGGGGCAATACCAATTGCATTGGAAATAGGACAATTTTTAATATTATGGGTATCATTTTCTTAATAAGATATCAAATATTGTGCGTGGATCATGTTGTACAAGTTCTCTATCCTAGAAAAGCCAAAAATCAGCAAGGTGTGGGGAAGTTATCCTAACTTTTTCTTGGCACATCCAATTTTGGTTAGACCTGTGAAATTGCAGATAAGACATTTCAGAGTACTACATGTTGAAATTTCAGACTCAGAAGGGTTGAAATTTCATAGATACATCAGAAGGAAGGTCAACTAGGAGAACATCCTACAATTTAGGGTTTCAAAGGTATGTTCACTTGAAACTATCATAACTTTTGATTGGGATGTCCGATTGATCTTATTCAAAAACCATTGGAAAGAGAAAACATAGAATAATATATTTGAACAAGGATTATAAATATTTTAGATCTTTATCCTTAATATACTGAGTTTGGAAGTTGAGGTTTGGGTTAGACCTCAATTAAGAATCAATGGCAATAGCTAACTTTAGTGGAGATGAAGATAATTATGAAATCATTCTTGGGGAATGGTTAAGAATGATAAGGAAAAAATTCAAGACTCCTTTTGGGGTGGGTCTTTGTTTGAATGATGAAGCCGGTAAGTGGTGGTACAGATTTGACGAAGGTAATATAAGAAACACTGCATGGGAAGTATTTGAATAATTATTCTCAAATAAATGGATCAAGAATAAAAACAAATGGAGGAGATGCATAAAATTCAAGTGGAATTAAAGGAATTGAAGGAAAATGTCTCCAAATTGCAAAAGAATAATGAAGAGCTAAGAAAATATATCACAAATAAAAACAATTAGTTCACTAAGATGCAATCCATTAATGAATCACTCATTAAGGATATTATGAACTTAAATCAAGAAAAGAGTAGCAAATCAAAGTGGGAAAAGGATGATTCAAGGGAAGAATTGAAAAAGAAAGAAGAAGAGATATGCAAATTACGAATCCATAATAAAAAACTATCGGATGAGGTTAAGATATTGAAAGAAGAAAAGAAGCATTGTCAAAATAGAGAAAAAGAAAGGATATTGGATGAAGAATCTACCAAAAGATTGGAAGAGGGAATTTGCAAGAAGGTTGAGGAATCCTTAAATATTGATGAGGTAAAATAAAAAATGAAAGACATAATTTAATAAGGACGTTAGAATTTGTTAGATGGGATCACATTGCAGCTTCAAAAGGAGAAAGAATACAAGATTCAAGAAGGTCGATAGAAGATACTTGAAGAAGTTGAACTCCATCTGGAGGATGTACATGCCAAATATGATGGTATTATCTCCAAGGATAGAGTATTCAAGGAACAATAAAATAGGATAGAGGGTTCCATTGTCTCTGAAAACAATATAGATGAAATGGGTGTGCAGAATGAAGAAAAACCGTCAAATGTCAAACCGTATCAACACCCTCCTTATCAGGAATGATTTCAAGGAAGACAAGAAGATAAATATTGAAATTATTAAAGAAGAAGATGGAATAATTATCAATATTCATGGAATATGGCATCACACAACCATTATTCAATAAGATTTTATCATAGACCAACATCTACTACAAATTGGAGAAACTTCAACAATGATACATGGAATAGGAAAATAAAATTATGCAATAATCAGACACCAAGGATTACGATTGAAAATAATTGATTTTGGATGGATGGATCATAATCAATGGAAATAAGAATGTAGGAACATAATAAAGTCATATTAGTTGGTTTCATCACATGTGAAGCCTTTAATTGAAAAGTTTTGAGGACAAATCTTTTTGAAACATGGTACTATGTTATGACCCAAGGGGGGCATATATAGGGTTAAACACATATGATATGAACCAAGGGGGGAATATATAGGTTTAAACATATATGATATGACCCAAGGGGGCCATATATGGGCCTAAATGTACATGTAATGTGTAAATATATATGTAATAAGGTCGACCTAGTAGTAAAGGGGCCTCGTGTGCAAGTGTGAATAAGTATATATAGAGATAATGCATTCATTATTGTGGGAGATGCGAATTGTGATGCATGAATGTATTTGGTTATTTGTAGGGGGTTCCCCTACTCTTTAAGGAGTTATTGTGTATCTATATTGGAGTTGTGGTCCATTCTCACATTTTGTACATGGTGTGTACTTATATTCTGTTATGATAATTTAAACATACCGATCATTACATAATGATGCTTAGGTTTGATTGATTGCATGCTTCCTCCCTTCTTTGTTGTCCTTTGTTATCTAGGTTTTGGTTCTTTCTAGATTTAGGGTTTTATTATTTATATAGTTTTAATTTTAATTTTTTAACTTTAGGTCTTTAATGTCCTTATATTTATTTATTTTTATGTTTAGGTGTTTATATTTATTCATCTTTTTAAAGTTCCCTTTTTTCTTTTCTTTTTGTCTAGTTTGTCTCTTTATTTTTAGTATAGAGTTATTATATTATTTTCTTTAAGGATAGGTCTTCTCCATTTTTAGGTTCAGGGTTTTGTTCAAATTTTCTTATTCTTGATTTTTAGGTCTTGTCCTTTGTTGTGCTTGTTTTTTCTTCCCTCTTTAATATTTTTTTGTCTCGGTTAGGTTTTTTTATTTTTTTAGGGTTTTAGAATGGTTAATTCTACTTAGGGTTTCCCTTCCTTTGTCTAGCAGACCTTACTCTCCTCTTCCCTGCTCCACCCCCTTCCCCTATTTATTACCATGAACAACTTCTTCTTTCTCAACTTATTGTTGTCATGATGATGAACCTAGCTTTAGGTCTAAAACGTCGACAATCCAAGTTGTTATGCGGAATTTTTGAAACCTTAATGGATCATAGTTCATTTGTAGTGGAGTCTTTGTTTCACTAGAAACTATTTGTTGTTTTGTTGGTTCTTCATTATTTTTTTCACCTTTTCTTTTTCAGGTGCATCCTTTGTCTTGAATTTATTCACTTGTGCTCTAGTTTGGACTACATTATCTTGTGAATAATCTGGATTTTCTTGTTCATCAAAAATGTAAAAAGATGGTGTGCCTTCATCCATCTGTACTGACTCTAAAACCTCATTTTGGGTGACATCTACCTATTGATCAAGATTTTCAAATCTTTCTTCTTCCATAATTTCTTCTAATACAACAACATTGGGATTTGGCACTCTTGGTGGTCCTGGTTTATGTTCCTCAACTCTATCATTTCTTATTCTTGGAAATTGTACTGGTCCTCTTATGTTTGGATTAAGTGGAGATATATTCTCACCTATTTTCAACTTAGTAATCTCATTCTACATCTATCTAATGGTTTTTCTCATTTGAGCAATTTTTTTTTATGTCTTGTTTCCTAAGAAACAATTGGATCGTTTCTAACATTAAAGGGAATCCCTTGCATGATCTCTCCACCAGTTCCTCGATTTTCAATAGTTCTTGAATAAGATGGTCCTTGATGTGATATGGAAAGAATATTCATTTGTCTCTGTACTTTCTCTAAAATAATGTCGAGACCATCATTGGTCTCCAACATAAATTCGTCCATATCTGTTTCTTTTTGGATGGCTCCATCTAGATAATTTATTTGTGAAGATTGGATTGCATAATTCACATTTGCAAGCATTGCATTCTTATAACATACAAATATAGCATGATGATTTGGGAAGTGCTCTTCTAGAATTTGATTCAAAGTCTTGAAGAATTGAATATTAAAATCTCTTATTCTTTCTCCTTTCTTGAGACGGATTTGAGTGAAATGATTGAGCAACTATGATATGCCACAGGGGGCACATACATATTCATAAACATATTTTTTAGGTCATCAAATGAGCCTATTGATTAAGCAAGAAGAGAAAGGTACCATCCGTAAGTTAGACCTATCAAGGTCTGCAAGAAAACTCTAACCATCAAATCATCATGTTCAATTAAATGGATATCACAAATAAGTAGGAATTGATCCATGTGTCTCTTTGGATCCATGATCCCATCACCTAATGTTAGTTATGGAGCCTAATTATCCTCCTGATTCAGAGGTCTTTGTTTTCAGCTGTGTTTACACCCCATGAAGACTTTACACCCTGGAATAATGTACACTCCTCCACACGGGGGAGTGCAGGGGGGTTACCCCAGTTGTGGGGTCCGGGGGGGGATATCCCCCAAGCTGGGAGGTTTGGGAGAAAGCGGGCCCCGGTGGGGGTTCGAGGGCAAAGCCCTCGAAGGAAAAATTGTCTTGTAAATGTATATTGTAATTTCATAGTAAATCTGGACCATTCATTATAAGGTCGTAGATCTGATGGTAGAAGTTATGTTAGGGTTTTTTGTCCTAAAAAGGAAACCCTCTTTTATGAGGGAAATGTATTATGGCTATTCATCATTGCGAAGATTGTATTATGAGTGAGGAGACTGTGAGAGAAAGAAGAGGAAGTTACAACAGGTGTGTTGTAGGTTGTATCCTTTCATTCATTGGATAATAATAAAGGAAGGACTTGCCAATTTCTCTAGTGAGCGTAGACCACACTGGGTGAACCACGTATATCTGTTTCTCTATTGTATTGTGTATCTTTTGTGTTTTATTTCCACATTTGTTTTATTTTATTGCTTTGCGATCCTGTTTTTCTAACACCTAAGAACATAGGTAAGACTCCTTGAGGTAGGGTTGGTAATGCGTGTTGTTCTCTATGTAAATTAAGTGGGTTGTTTCTATCCCTTCTTCTTGGAATTCTTTGTCTATCATTTATTTCTTCTTGATTCTTAGAAATTTCATTTCTTTCTTCTTGATCACCAATGGTTAGGGTTCTTTTTATTTCTAACTTGGAACTTTCACCAACTTTGTAAAGCTAGAGTTTCTTACTTTTACTTCTCGTTAGTGGGGATTTATAACATTCCCATTTTTCTTGAATTCACTAATGTCTTCTTTGTCTCGGAGCTATTGCTCTTTCTTCTTCTCTAACAAGTCTTTCCCAACATATTCCAAGTTCAACACGGCTCATAGTTGTTGTTAACACCAATTCATAAAGTTTATGCAAAGCACTTCCTTAACTTCTAAGTCCTACTTGTAGTTGGGGTTGATTTGATTCTGGTTGAGTCATCAAAATTATGGTCTACAAAACCAACCTTTCATGACTTTGTTCTCCCCAGTATGATCACCAAAAATATTGATTTGAAAGATTGTTTCATGGTATTTAAGTCAACCTCATGAGGATAAAATCCCCTTGCATTTTTTAAGAGGTTGTACTCCTCTGTTTTCAAAATTACATGCAGAAATATAAATAATGCTTTAGAAGGACCAAGCTTATTTAAAATAAGTATTCACATGCAAAGGATGCCTGAGACAGGACCGGGTGTCTTATAAAGAAAATATTTACAATATATTACAGGATTCATAAAACAATAAAGTGTGAAAGTAAATAAAATGGCATTTACATCACAACATTCATCCAAACAGAAACAATATTCAATGAAAGGAAGCAAGAAAATATGGACCACATTTGGCAAAGAAATATAAAAGATAATTTCATTAGGAGAAAAAAGATCATGATAGATACACATTTGGAATCTTATGCTTGAATCAAAGTCTTTGAGTGATCAACGTGGATATTGGTGGCCACCTACCTATTCCACTAGTTCAAAGAACAGTTTCCATTTTGGCAATTTGTTTTACAGTTTTTATGGTCCCAATCTTTAGGGGTCATTTTGAGGCCCTAAACAACGTTTAATGGTCTCAGCAGTGCCTAGCATATACTTGGTGGTAGATACCAGGTTGAACATAATATGTACTCCTCAATTATGCATTTCCAATGGTGTATAGAGTTCCCCAAATGAATATTGTATGTAAAAGTTACGCCCTCTGTAAGTTGACATATCAACTACCCCCATTGGGGCCCACAAAACTTTTGGCGTTTCATCTCTCAGGGTTAGGGTTTTGGATGTTTAGGGTTTTCTCATGTACGTTTTATGTTAAAAATTCCTTTGGAGCCTCATTGTACTCATCTTCTTGCGAATGAGTGCAGTTATCACATCTCTTCTCAGAGATAGGCTTCCACCATTCGAGAAAGTTTTTTTCAGTCTTCATTTTTACAGTTTCAACAATTTCTCTTTATTAATAAAAGTAAACTTTTATTGTATCTCTATGTATTACTTTTCTATACATTTATATTTCATTTCGTTCCATTTATAAATCTGGATCAGTGGTATTAGAGCGGTCTGCTCTTTATTTGTTTCTCAGTGCATGTCCCCAATGAGGTTAGGGCACAAGGAGTTGGGACTCAAAGTAGTTGATCCCTTGCAAGAACATCCCCACTGAACACAATGGCCTCCCATGGAGAAACAAAAAGAGATACAATGGAGTAGGAGATCCTTTTAAATTGTTGATTGAGGAAGTCCTCGCGCGAAAAAGGAACGAGATGATGAACAAATTTGCACAAATCCTTCAACGAATGCTAACAAGTGATGTGTCTTCATCAAGAAGCCACTTCGGAGGCGCCGCCCCCATCAAGGTACAAGTCAATTTTGATATCCCCTTATTTAAAGGCCATATAGATGCAGATGTTCTAGATAAATGGTTGAATCTGCTAGAAGGGTATTTTCTGGTCCATAATTTTTCCAATAGAGAAAAGATTACCTTTGCACTCCTTAAGGTTGTCCCCCATTTCAAGGATAAGTGGGAGACTTACTGTGATGAAAAGTACCTTGAGGAATATGCAATATTTTCGTTCTCATGCACTTGGGATTCTTTCAGGGATTCTATTAAGGAACAATACTACCCTGTTGGAAGTTGTGATGACCAATATATGAAATGGACCACACTGTGACAGTAAAGAAACCAGACAGTACCAGAGTTCATAAATATATTCCATACCTTGTGCACCAAGTTGGGTATCAAAGACTCTAAATTACATATGGTGCGCAAGTATCACGGTTGTCTGCATAGAGACATCTAAACAAAAATGGACTTTCTAGACATTTCATCACTAGGCGTGGCTTATCGATATGCTATCAAAATTGAGCAGAAATTTAAACAAAAGGAGCGAGAGTTTGGATCTACAAATTACTGACAGTAAAAGTAGGGAAAATGTGGCCCTAACCCACAAAACAAAGGATAGAGTAAGGATGAACCCCCTAAGAACAACCAATTCAAGATGCAAAAAAGGAAGGGTAATGAGAAGACAGAGAAAGACACTACGAAGTGGTGTGAATTTCATAAAATCCCATGGCATAACATCGATGAATGTCGCTCGAAGTAGTCGTTGGTGGCCGAGATGAAAGCCTCAGATTCAGAGGCATGTTCTGACTCTGAATCAAATCCAGACAAGGGGAAGTGGATCATCGATGCAGAACCCAGTTCCATTGTCTCTACTACCAAGGTCCAACAAAGTGAACAAGAAGAACCAGAGGAAGGTGAACGCCTTTTTCACTCATGGATGTGGGTGAAGGGTTCTTTGTTGCATTTCATTTTCGATAATGGAATTCAAACTAACATGATCTCAACTGAGGTTGTCAAGCGGTCAAACCTGTCGACGACACCACACCCACAACCCTACACCATCGGGTGGCTCCACTAAGGAAGAGATCTCTCCATCAACCAATAGTTTTTTCTACCCTACGACATCAAGCCCTTCAAGGATGGGTATTGTGTGATATTTCCACCCTTGAATCTTGTGATGTTCTTTTAGGCCAGCCATACTTGTGGAAACAACATGTTGTATATAAGTCTAGACCTCGCAGTGTTATTATTACTTTGGATATACAATTGTATAGGATACCATATGTATTGATTGATGTGGATATACTTTGAATTAAATGATATTGATTATGTTCCTTGTAGAATATTTGTGATCATACAAATAAGGAGTGCCTAATACCATTCCACATTCATTGAGTGGCACCACATCACACGTTACCTCATCCACAAACTTTGATGAAATTGCAAACTTTAAAGTGCATTTCTTTGTTATGTGAAATTTATGATTGTTTCTTATCCATTTGAGTGAGTAAGGTTTCTAATGCATATTAGTGTTTAATGCCAATTGTTTAACCACTTCCTTTTGTTAGAATATTTAGACACTTAGGAGTTAGTTAAGATCTACTTGGTCTAATATGTCGTTAGGTAAAAGTGTGTTTCTTTAGTATGCATTAGTATGCATTTGTAGTTAGGAAATCCGATGGTCACGATATGTTCCCGACATAGAGTGAACCGACGGTTCATACTCTCCTCGATCTTAACGGCCATTGATCCGTGGCTTAACACTCGATTGGTCCATGATCTCTATTTAAAGAGAATGGAGGTTCATTTGCCGATGATCGATTGTGAGAAACTCTCTTGTAAAATCTCTCTGTAATCTTTTTCTTTGCATTAATAAACTGCTCCAAGTGGTTGTGTTGGCTGGGGCCGTGGATGTTTCCTCGTAGGGGTTTTACCACATGAAAACATCGGTGTGTTGATCTTTGATCTGATTATGTGAGTGGTTACTGAAGGTGTTCATTCTCTGTTGGAATACCTGTGTTGTCGAACATGGTATCAGATCCTGTTTGAAGACCCGCTCCTGTTGTAGATCGAGATCGTGAAGACGAGTTGCCGCATATCCATTTTATGGAATTTTCGTACATTTTTGGGTTGAGAGGACTGTTCCATTGCATCCGGAGCACTCGTTTCATTTAGGAACACTTTTCGTTTCACTCGAAAAGGTTTCCGTTTGCCCAAGATATGACCATTACAGTCAGATCCGGAGGTATAAAGTCTAAATACACATTTTTTTTTTAAATTTTTGCAAAGTTTTGATTTTATTTCGGTTTGTATTTTTTTATTTCTAGGCTGCTACTCTTTTATATCTACGTATTCTCTTTGCCCCGTGCCTTGTGCGATCTCGGAAAATCAGAAACAGATAGGAAAAGGTGCATCTTCCGGGTAAGCTAACCGAGTTCTAACCCTTGTTGTCATCGAGAAGCGAAATTTTTTTCTTGTGTGAAAATAGTTTTTTTGGAGCATGCTCTCCAACAACAACAACAACAACAACAACCCCAATCCTCCTTATGAACATTACAATATGTTTTGCTAGACCATTTGGTTAAAACTTGTCTTATTAAGCAAGAGGTATTGAGTTCAAGTCTCTCTTTTGTTACTTTTTTTGAAAAAGTTTATGCTAAAAATTTCCTTCTGAACATTACAATATGTTTTGCTAGACCATTTGGTTAAAACTTGCCTTATTAAGAAAGAGGTCTTGAGTTCAAGTCTCTCTTTTGTTACTTTTTTTTGAAAAATTTCATGCTAAAAATTGTAAAGTGCATTTCACTTCAAGTATAAAAGTGAATCACTATAAGTAGTTTTATATTTTATTTTAGAGTTATTTTGCATACAACTTTTCTGTTATAAGGTAACCTCATTGTAAAAGTGATCCCCACTTCTCTTTATAAAAGTGGGTCACTTCATAAAGTAACTTACACTATCACGTGGTTATTTGGTTACCGTTTATGCCTTTTTTAAAAGGGGCATAACTCT